>VXBR01000358.1:346172-582464 GCA_013400215.1 Cisticola juncidis
CAAGGAGACTTTCAAGTACATCAACACGGTCGTGTCCTGCCTGGTCTTCGTCCTGGGCATCATCGGCAACTCCACGCTGCTGCGGATCATCTACAAGAACAAGTGCATGAGGAACGGCCCCAACATTCTCATCGCCAGCTTGGCCTTGGGCGACCTGCTCCACATCATCATCGACATCCCGATCAATGTCTACAAGGTGAGGAGGGGCCGGGAATGGATTGGGGGGCGCGCGCGGGCTTGCGGCGGTCGCCCCTGGGTGCTCCTTGCCAGCCCCCGCAGATCCCGTCCCCGCCGCGGGGAGACGCGGCCCTTCCTGGCCGGGAGACACCCGTGGGCTTCACCCCACGACTCAGCCCTGCCGGGGGGTGGTACTGTGGTCAGATGTGGTGCAGAGGGCAGCCTCTCGGAGCCTCAGTCCCATCCCTGTCAGCGGTCCAGGCTGGGCGGAATGGAGGTCGCCAAGCTCTGAAAATGTGGAAGCAAGTGATGTCGCAGGGATAGAGGAAGTAAATGCAGTGGATAAATGTTCAGTGGGCTGGTCGAGGAATGGAGGGGAGGTACAGAAGACCCTCTCCTGTGGGTACCATTAGGTTCCTTGTGCTCAGCTGCGGCAAGCTTGGTCGTGATACTGTACTTGGGTCTGTACAGTCCCTTTTGGCACGGGGGCTTTTCTAGGAGGAACCAAGATCCTTCAGCTAAGCGGTTTTATGCATCTCTTGGTTGTGTGACACGATGATTGCTTGAGCTGTGAACCCTTTCACCCTTTGCCAGTGTTGCAGCCGAGAGGGAATGAGCCTCACCTGCTCTGCTTGCACCTCCACTAGGCAGTGTTTTGACTTGATAAGACTTGGCATGGAGGGAGTACAACCCCTTCTTCTCTACCCAGCTTGTGCAATCCATGTGTCCTAAGGAATTAGTTGGGCAGTTGAATCCAGCCTCTAGTTGTAATCTAGCACTCTTTGAAGGTATACTGGGAATAATAGAGCTCCTTCTGCTTTGGAAGTTTATAATCTGGATCCCTGATCACCCATCAGTGACTTCATGAAGTGAACAGATGAAAGAGTCTTCATCTGTCACCTTAACTTTATATGCATGATTGTAAACTAGGGGTTGTTATTTGCACTTTTAGAAAGCTACGTTGAAGGGACAGATTTTGAATCCACAGTAATTATCCCAGAAGCTGCTGAGATGAGAAAATCTTCTCTCTTTATCCTTATAAAATATTCAAGTATTACAAAGCAGGGAATGCCATCATTGTGTTAAATTCATGATCCAGTTAATTTGGATTACATGATAGTTCTCAGATTTGAAGTTTCAGTGGTTTCTATACTGTACACTCTCTTAATTCTTGTGAGAGGAGTGTGCTCTTTTGAGTGAAGGTGGAACTTAGAAACCAAGATAACAGCTTTAAAATACATTTTTGTAAAAAAATATATTGAACAAAAAGATTCTTTTTGTCCATTCTCATAAAAATCAAAAAGATTAAATCAATAACAGCTACTCAGTGGGACAATTTGCAAAGTCAGTGATAATTTCAAAATTAATGTTAATATGCAGTAATGAACCTCAGTTCTTATCTTGATTGAATGTCACTAAGTGTATCATTGTGAGTAGGCTGGAGCAGAAGGAATAAAGGGTCAGACTGCTAACCAGTACATATTACACCAGCTGCAAGTCTGGGATTTTTATTGTGCTATTAATAATGCTAGGAGCTGTGCAATAGCTCTCAGGTGCTAAGTCTCCCTCTCTGCTACTCATCTTACTGAAGAGCCCTTAATCACTTTATATTATTGCTTGTAATGATGAGTGAAATATTTGCTATTTTAAGACAGATGTTTTGAATAAATCCAAGTTAAAAAAAAGAAAAAAAAGAAAAAAAAGAAAAACACCTGTTAGATAGTGTGTTTATTTAATCAAAATTTTAAGGGCAGTTTGAGTTGATAACTTTTTATCCACTCTACACCCCATTTCATCCCAGACCAACAGGGAGAATACATACAGTAATGCAGTAAAAACCTGGCTTTGATCACTCAGCAGTACCAGAAGCAAAGCCCCCCGTCAGTAAATCAAATATACTTAGCAATTGTAACTTGCAGTTTGAAACAATTTTAGGCTGCATGAAACAGATCCAGATTCAGAATTTGCTACCACAGTAGTCAGTAAGGCAGCTGCATGAAACAGTGTGAGAGAATTTCTCATGTTAATGAAATGCCAGCAGTTCTTTCCACAACACTTGCCCTAGAAGGTGTGAAAGTGTGAAAGTGTCTGTGAATGCTTTCCAGACAGACCCATAGGAGACTATTCAAAAGCTGCACTAGAAGAATCTTTTTATTAGGTATTAAAAGGGATAACTGCAAAAGATTGACTATTTAAGTGAATACATAAGTAGCTGAAAAAGTGCACAAATGAAAATTGATGTCTCCTAAATCAAGGGTATCTAGAGAAAGACAGGTGTTACCTAGATAGGGAGGCAAATGCAGTCCAATTCGTAAGATGCTAATTAGTCCACTGCACTTGCCAAATTTGCATATCATACACTATGTTCAGTGGAATATGGAAAATATCAGAATCTGTCACACAGTCAGGAAACTGTCTAGGAAATGAGGGCTTGAAGGGTGTGCAGTTCCAGCATGTAAAACCTGGCAGAACTTTTTGGCGTTCTGGGTCCTGGTAAATGGTCTGGCTTTGCCTGGATCTCCGAGCTGCAGAATGAGAAGCAGAGGAAAGTCTGAGACAGTCATTCTGCAGTGTGTAATGGTTTGGCAGAGTAGATACTTTGCAAAATTGCTACTAATTGAATGTGCAGGTGGTCCTGTGCTGCTCCACTAAACAGACTAAGCAAGCACATCCTTGTTAATTTGAGGCCACAAACAGCAATTAAGGAGCAGAAGGATAGAGTAGGTGGTCAGTGAGCTTTTCATGTCCTCTGCACTTAAACTTTGGAAGACAAGACAGTGGAGCTTCTGCACCTCACAAGACAGGTCTGCAGTTCTGGACAGTTTGTCCTGGCTTTCCCAAGTAAATAAAGTTAAGTCCCGTGTCTAAGACACCAAAACATGAAGAATGGAAATTCCAAATTTACACTAGCTTTGCCACTCATATTTACACATAGCATTTGCCACTTACAAAACCATAATCAAATCACACACTAACGTGCTTTCTCTTCTGATACACAAGCAACATCTCTCTCTCTTATTTTGTGATATTTATTCCTGTATATTAAATCCAATTTATTGTCATATCCCAGTGGACTTTTAACAAGGGGAGCAATCTAGGTTCTGCACATTATTGAAGGGCATTCTGAACTCTGACTACCAGCAAATGTCTGTGGAAGAATATCTACCTAGCAATACTCTCATAGGTTTCTTTTTCTCTGAGTACAATGGAAGAGTGGAGAAAAAAATTTCAAGAGAAAGAAAAAAATCTGGTCTTTATCCACGCCAGTAATCAAGGGCCAGAGTCACCTTTGTAGGCACTGATTTATTTTCATTAACTTAATTTAGGGATTACATCAAAATTATGGTTAACATAATTATGGTATAATATCAAGCACTGGAAATACAAGAAAGGCCAGATTAGGGACTCTGTATTCTGTGCAGACACAAATTTGCCCCGTTTTTAATGCAGCTATTCTCTAAAAATGCTCTGAAAAAAGATTTTCATGGAAATTTATTTGTGATGAACTTACTAACTCTTGTAATGCAAGAACCTGTAGGCCATGCATTATGATAAAGCCAACCTTTTTCTGACTTTCTAATCAAGGTGCTTCTCTTTAGAAAGGATTCTCTAATATTCTGCAGTAGAACTCTTGGTAGCTGGTTCTTCTGATGCTAAAGATAGTGGCCATTTTATTGGAAGAAATGCATTATTTCCTTTCTTTCAAGACCTGAACCACTTACTTGAGATCTTGGAAAGTTCATTTTGGAGTTTCTTACACAGAGTTTATTGATTTCTGACCATATTACGCTAGAAGTCTGCTTTGCTTAAGAACCCTTTATGGTGAATGAGTGCAGGTTATAGGCACTTAAGAAGGATCTGAATTGTCCAGTGGAGGAACCTGCCTGGACTCTGCAGGCAGTGGTGGGGAGGGGTAACTTTAGATGGGAACAGTCCGCTCTCAAGTCAAGTATTGGAGTAGCAGAGATGTCTGAATGCTGTTACAAGTACACTTACATAGTTTTCATGGTGGACCTCCAAACTGAAGTAAGTTAGGTGATGCTAGTATAGATTTGTAAATTGAAAGTAGTTTTTTCCCTTATGTATACATTTGTTGTGTATACATTCACGTGTATAAAAGATGCACGTGACAAATTTCAAAGCAAGTTTTGACCTGTTTCAGCATTTTTGTCTACACTGTGTTTATGCATCCCAATCTGACAGCAGCATGGCTTTCTAAGTGGTTACTTTTGATGCAGTCCTTCCACTGGAGTTGTGAAATTGCGGAATTTTTTTACTTCAACAGCACATTACGAGGTTTCTGTAATTTTCAAGATGACTGTGTAAAATTACTTTATCTTAATTTTTTAAAATTAAGTTTCTAGCAGGAGTTAGAATAAAGATACAAGAAAATAAAATAATTGCATGGCTCATATTAAGATTTTACACTGTTTATTGGATAAATCAGTAAAGCCTTCCTAGCTGTGCTTGAAAGCACGAAATGTGTTTTCTTGTCTAGAGGGGAGATCCTCTCCCTGACATAATTATCGCTAAATATTAATAAGTTTGTAGTGTTGTCTGAATTATCCCTGACCATAACCTTAATTTCCTGAGCATATTTTCTGTTTTGAAAAATGCTTGCTCCTGTAAAATATCTGCATGACCTACCTGTGTTAAAAAAAAAAAAATCAGGTGAAAATCTGGGAGTCATTTCTGAGATACATTGAAAAACAGTTGTGTGTGAATTAGGTGTAGAGCTGCCTGTCTGGTTTCTGTTGTACCTGCTGTTTATAATGATGACAATCGAGTGCAGTGTCCTGTGAGCGAGCCTTGCTGTGCACACACGGCTTGGCGGAAGCGCCGATTGCTGCTCTGTTTCCCCTGTGCGTTCACTGCTCGGCACTGAGCGCGGACGGGAATATTCGCTCGCTTTGCTGCTTCTCCCTGCGCGGCTGCAGCCCCTGAGCAGCAGCGGGCTGGAGCCAGGTATCAGCCCTCTGGCTGGGGACCAGGCAGCAGCTGCGCCCTGGAGCAGCACATCGGGCTCGCAGCCTGGCTCGTTCCAGCAGCAGATTGAGAACATCTTTCAGTTCTTGCACAACTAAGAGGAAGCAGAGTGGGAATTGTGATTCACAGGTGTGTCTGTGAGTCACACCATCTCTTGGGGCTTCTTTCATTGCTCTGCAGCTTGCACATCAGTTTAGTCTCAGATCTGTCTGGTCTGAGAAAGTGTTGGCTAGGCGTGCGTAGGATGTATTGGTTCTTTTAAGTATGATTTCACTTCATTCTGCAATGTTTTTTGCTTTCCTTTTGATCTATTTCATCTTAAACACATCTCTGCTGCTCAGCAATTAGAACTTTGCCTGTGTAAAATAAGTGACTATAAAACATTGGAAAGGTCACTTGGAATACAGCCAGTGGTAGACTACTCTCGGCATCTTACTTATGAAAACAAATTATTTTTCTCTTTGCTGCCACTTGGCAGTATCTCCTCTCATGTCTCCAAGTCATTTCTTATTTGTAAAATGACAATCTTTTTACTGCTACCCTATTGTGACGCATAAGAGAATAATTTTACTCATACAAAATTTCAATAGGTTACATCTGTATTTCACTAAGCATTACCATTGTCCAGAAAGGTAATGCTCCCAGATACTTTACCTTGGATCTTCACTGTACTTCAAGGCCGTATTTGAAGGGGATAGCAGTACAGAGAACAAACAGAAACATCAAGGGAACAGTTCAGCAATCAAAACATTCTTTTTTTTTCTTCCTTTTACTTTCTTAATGTTTTCAAGCTTTTGGTGTAAAGCATATCATTAACCACTTGCAATACCATGATAGAGAAACTTGTGACTCATGCATTAAAGTGGTCAAATTTCATAATACATCAGCTGCAAGACATAAAGCACATGTTTTTGCAATCCAGTGCAGACAGCTGCATGTCCATTCTGCCCTGGTATAAGGCTGAATGAAAGTTATGGTAAACAGAACCTAATGCACGCTTTCCCTCAGTAGACTGCATTCAGTCGTATGCCACACCTCTATAATTCCAAACTGGAGCTGGCTCAAATCCAGTCAGTTTGGAGCTCAGGTGTGACTGTCTGTACCTGAGAGATAAGTATTAGTTCAGCAAAATCTACAACACGTGGCTGAACCGTTGTGATTTTAGGGAACAGAGACAGAGAGCGTCTACACACCAGCTAGGTGTAAATGAAAGATTTCAACAGATCCTGCCAATAGAGATTTGACCAAAGTTCTGCATTTCAGTTACAAAGAAAAGAAATTTTACTTCAAAGTGCTTTTTTAATGAGTTCTCTCGAGTCTAATATACACTTATGTACAGTGTACAGCAGGTACCATAAATAAGTATACAATGCACTTGCTACCCAGTCTGTGATTTCTGTGGCAAATAGATGTGAAAGGCTGAAGGTTCACTGCCTGATTAATACAAATTAGTCTAGGTGTCATTCAATTCTGTATAGTGTAAATTTAGAATACATGTAATTATTCACATTACAGTTTTAGTAGTGGATTGTTACTGTCACCCCCTTACAGAAATTCAGAAGTCATCTCAGGAAGAAGCTTTACTGAAAATACTTTAATTAGAGACTATGTTATTTTCCCCACATCACATAAGCAAAAGATACTGTATGGTTATTACAACCTTATCCCTACTTCCTCTGCTTTATTACTTCCCATAAAATTCTCGAGAAACATAAATTCTTAGAATTTATTTCTCTGCTTCATTTCTGCAGAGGCATTATATTTATTGTCTTACTTAAGTAGATCATTGAAGAAAGCTGGGCCATGTTGCAGTTTGTGTTCTGCTGTTCTTTTAAAGGTTCTGTTACAGCACAGAGCTAAAGCAAGTATTTGAAGGTATTCTGGTATCTGAAAATACTGATGGGCACTTCATAAAGATTCCCAAAAGACCATGGTTGTGAAATGTTCTTACTTCCTCTGTGTTCAAATAAAATTATATTTAAATTCTATCAAGACTCTTCAAAAAACTCTCATGGATCATGTAAGTGTTTACCCTTAGATGGACATGTATGTTTGCATAAGAACTTTGCTGAACTGAACCAATGTGAGCAGGCAACTCTGTGGCTGCCTTCAGTTACAGAATCATGGAGTAGTTAAGGTTGGCAAAGATCTCGTAAGATCATCAAGTCCAACTGTCAACCTTGCCACCACTGTGTTCATCCCTAAACCATGTCCCCAAGAGCCACATGTGCATCTTCTTTTGAACTCATCTCTGAGTGGCTTGTTCCAATGCCTGACAGGCCTCAGTGAAATTTTTCCTAATACCCAGTCTAAACCTTCTCTGGTGCAACTTGAGGCCATTTCTTCTTGTCTTGTTGTTTCTTACTTGGACAAGAAGCCAACCCCCATTTTATTACAGCCTCCTTTCAGGCAGTTGTAGAGAACAAGAAGGTCTCTTCTTCTCCAGACTAAATGATCGCAGCTCCCTCAGCTGCTCCTCATGCAACTTATTCTCCAGATGTTTCATCAGCTTTGATGCCCTTCTGTGAACAGACTCCAGCACATCAACCTCAATGTCTTTCTTGTAGTGAGGGGCCCAGAACTGGACACAGCACTGGAGGTGTTGAGGCCTCACCAGTGCCAAATACAGGGACAATCACTGCCTTGGTCCTTCTGATCCAGGCCAGGATGCCAGTGGCCTTCATGAGCCACTG
The DNA here is from genome assembly GCA_013400215.1 of Cisticola juncidis. NCBI lineage: Eukaryota > Metazoa > Chordata > Aves > Passeriformes > Cisticolidae > Cisticola > Cisticola juncidis. The sequence goes on from VXBR01000358.1 coordinate 354,029, forward strand.
ATGGTTCATGTTCAGCCAGGTGTCAGTAGCATTCCCAGGTCCTTTTCTGACAGATCTTTCCAGCCACTTCCCCACCACTCTTCCTCCCTATAGCACTGCATGGGGCCCTTGTGACCCAAGTCTTGTTGAACCTCTTACCCTTGGCCTTGGCCTTGGCCCATCAATCCAGCCTGTCCAGAACCCTCCTTAGAGATTTTGTAGCCTTTCTGGTTCCCAGAAACATCCACGCAGTATGATGAGCTATTCTTCTGTTCTTACAACCCTCTTAAATGAATTGTTTGAAGAGACTGGAGCCAAGGAAGAGATTTTCCAGTCTCTTTTGAGTAGTCCTCATTCTTCCTTCTCCTTTTCCATTTTGTAGCCCTGTTATCTGCATTAGATTCTAAAGACCTCATTTGAAAAAATTTATGAAAAACAGAGATGGGTTTAGATAATCTAACTAATTACAGAAACTCCAAAAGTTTACTCTTCTATCTAACAATTGCGTCTATTTCTTGGCACAACCCTTGTTGTGGAAAATGTTGTTTTAATGAAAACTCAAAGATTTGGCTGCTGCTCTGGTGTATTTGACCATCAAAGAAGCTCACAGCAGAGTTCAAAGGCTAAATGTTGCTAAACTGAGGCTACAGACGTCTGTTCATAGAGTCATCTGTGAGAAAGGTGATTTCTGGGTCCAGTAAATCTTTTCCCCTAAATCAGATAAAATGTGCAGCTGGGGATGTGACAAGATTTCCATTAAAGTGTATGATTCAAGTGTAAGTGAGTCAACCTGAAATACATTGTGCTGTTTTCTTTATTTCTTAGTGCTTAGAAGTATGCTGAATGTGCAGATAGTCCTTTTGGTCCTATTATACAGAATGTTGGTAAACTGGTCAATGAAGACCATTAGTGAGGAATTCATCTGATGTTTTTACCTGCTGCAAAACATTTAGATCAAACTATCTGCCTGTGCTCCTTGAGTGTCCACCAGGTCCTTTCATTTGTTATCAGATGGTCAGCTAAAAACTGTGGGGGATACATTTCTCTCCAGTGTTACCCGACTTCTCAGCTGATGGAGCCTAGACACAAAGCTTCAATAAACCCCACCCCAGACATGCACCCTGTTCTGACTAGCCTCAAGTAATTTTCTGTATTTCTGGTCAAGGATGTGTTACTTGAAACATGTAAGAAAAGCAATGAATACTCAAGGCAGATAAAGACCATTCAAAGATGAGGAAGATCCTCACCTGCTCTGTCATTTTTTCCCATGAACACTGGAGTGATGAAGTTAGAAGCAAAAGGAGTGGAGTTTTCAGGGCTTAAGGAGGCAGGACTAAGACTTAAGTGATACCTTTGTCCCACCAGGGAGTGACTGCTGCTACTGTTTTTGGGACACTCACCTCGGGCACTCTCGTGAAAAGGTTCGTCTTGACTAAGTTTTGCATAGAATCATAAAACAGTTTGACTTGAACTTTAGAGGTTGTCTAGTTCAAACCTGCATGGCATGACATGGGCAGAGACACCTTTCAGTGGACCAGGTTGCTCAATGCCCTGTCCAGCCTGGTCTGGAACACTTCCAGAGGTGGGACATTCACAGTATCTCAGTTTAAAGCCATTCCCATTTTGTTCTGTGAATAAATGCCTTTGTAAAAAGTCCCACTCCAGCCTTATTTCAGGCCCCCTTTAAGTACTGAAAAGTTGCTACAAGGTCTCCCCAGCGCCTTCTCCAGTCTGAATAAACCCCGTTCAGCCTGTCTTCATAGGGCAGACCTGGTGGAAAAGGAAAATAGTATCTCCTGTCAAATTAGAACTCCATAGTTCAGCATTGGGAATGATTTTTTTTAATAATAATTGTTGTTTTCTTTTCACAGCTACTTGCAGAGGACTGGCCCTTTGGTGTCGAAATGTGCAAATTAGTGCCCTTCATTCAGAAGGCATCGGTGGGCATCACAGTGCTGAGTTTGTGTGCCCTCAGTATAGACAGGTGAGACCCATTTTCCACTTAAGTCTAATTTGTTTTTTGTACCAGCCTTGGCTCAAATTCACCTTTCCACTTAGCTGATACAATGCAAATAAGATGAATTTAAGCCAGTTAAACTGGGTGAGTTTTCTCGTATTTTGAATTTGTGAATGTGGGCTGTTGCTTCAGGTACCGAGCAGTCGCTTCTTGGAGTCGCATTAAAGGAATTGGAGTGCCGAAGTGGACTGCTGTGGAAATTGTCCTGATCTGGGTCATATCAGTGGTCCTGGCTGTTCCAGAAGCTATTGCATTTGACATGATTACAATGGAGTACAGAGGAAGGTATCTTAGAATCTGTTTGCTTCATCCCATGCAGAAAACATCCTTTATGATGGTAAGTCACTAATGTTTATGAAATCTCTGGCAGAGTTCCTTGGATCTTCACAGTATTGTATGGATTATAATGTGCACAGGTGAATGTGACATGTAGGTAAATATAATGTTCAAATGAAATACTGACATTCCTGAAGCATACTGCTTCAAAGAAGAGCATTCAGAAATCTTTGACCTTTTTATGGGCTTTGAACATGCTGCTGTCTTGTCCTGTTTTCTCACCTGTAATGTACACCTTACAGAAATGCTTTTCAGAACAGGCTGGCCAAATAGTTACAGCACACTTAGCAAGATGCTCAGCATCTAATTCCTAACCATGTTTTTGCTTTGTTTTATTCTTTACAGTTCTACAAACAAGCTAAAGACTGGTGGCTGTTCAGCTTTTACTTCTGTTTGCCACTGGCTATCACAGCATTTTTCTACACTCTCATGACTTGTGAGATGTTACGGAAGAAAAGTGGGATGCAGATTGCTTTAAATGACCATTTAAAACAGGTGAAAATTTATCCCTGTCCACTCTCTAACTGTAGACAGGCTAACTAATAACTTCATTGATTTTCCAGCCACATCATTCTGTACTTGTATGACTTCAGAATTAGAAGCAAAGAACTTTCCTAGCAGTGGTTCTGCTGAACTCATACATTTGTATATATCAGAGCCCCAGGGAACCTAAGATTTTAACTGAAAATCACAAAATGTTTCTTCATTGTTTGGTTTTAATGTTTCAGTTTTATATGTTTTAATTCTTCTTTGCTATGAGAGTTGGCTATTTTTTAATACAAACTGAAGTCATGTTCTAGTCTAGAAGGTAGTGCTATAAAATCTAATTATTTTGAAGCAAGTTCTTGCTGAACTCTAGTGAGGTTAGCAGTATATGTTAGCAGAACAAAACATATTCCAGCATACATTTCAAGGTACTAGTGCCCCAGACACAAACATCAGACATCACTAGAATTAAGTGTGTTTGTTCTATAATGTGAATTTGTGCTCCTTTCCTCTTACGTGGTTAGAGCTGTAACTGGAATCTCTTCAGGCATTTAAAATAAGATGTGAGACCAAAGCACAAGGAAATGCAATTGAAAACAAGCTGGTATTTGAAAGTGATCAGGGAGACAAACATGTTCTTAATTTTAATTTAAATTATTGCTTAAATTAATGTTTCCATGACTTTGATTTTTCATATTATTACTCATACTTCTTGAAATAAGAGATACATGGAATCACTATGAGACATCTAAAATAATAGAAAAGATCAAGCACATACTCCAAGAAAATAAGCTATTTTATGTTTTCCTAACTCCTATTTTGATAGGCTTTTTAAATCTCGTTTATTAAACATTTGGATATTAGAAGACAACAACAACCCAAAAAGGGAGAGAGAGAGGAACTGTAACAGTGTTTTGTCCAATTTTCTTTCTCAGAGACGTGAGGTGGCCAAAACTGTGTTCTGTCTAGTACTTGTTTTTGCCTTGTGTTGGCTCCCACTCCACTTAAGCAGAATCTTGAAACTCACTATTTATGATCAGAAGGACCCCAACAGATGTGAACTTTTAAGGTGAGGATACAAAAATAAAATGTATATTGTGGGCATTCTCCATAAGCATATTTGGATTTCCTATTGAACTAGCTTACTCTGTATGTCTAGAGGTGTCCCTGCTCCTTCATCCAGGACCCTCTGGTTTCACTCTAATGGCAGAGAAAAAAAATTGTGAGGAATTCCCTTTCTTTTCCCCATCTTCCTCCTGATCCTTTTTGGGACTGTTCTTCTGTCATTTGGTGCTGTGAGAATAGAAAGGGGATTTGTGTCCCTGTTTTCCCTTTCAACAAAGCAGCTAGGATTTAATTTGTGCAAAAAGACCTTGTGAACACCATCTTCCAAAAGTTAAGATGGTTGGATCTCCTGAAATTACTTTCACAAGAATGGTCTTCTGATTCAGACATTTTTGTTGGGTATATCTGTTACCTGCATGAGTTAATCCTATTGATTTAGGCCCCATTACTATTACATTTAATAACTAGATTTGACTGAGTGAAACCGAGTCCAATTTCCATAGTTGTAAACCTCTACTGAGCCTTTTCAAAACAATGAGAAGTGTCTCACTACTTTCCACACAGCTTTTTCCTTGTGATGGACTACATCGGTATTAACATGGCTTCACTGAACTCCTGCATCAATCCAATAGCTCTGTATTTGGTGAGCAAAAGATTCCAAAACTGCTTTAAGGTAAGTGGCTGCTGGGAGTTGCTCCTCTGGTTAAAAGATGATGTCAGTAGTAAAATTCATTCCTTAACATGCACAAAGTGTTGTAAGCAGTCATTAAATGTTACTTTAAATTTTAATTGGGTTATGGTAAATGTTCTCTTCCTCTCCTGATGAAGCTCCTTAGGAAGAAACTAAGGTTTGGTGGGAATAAAAAGAGAAAGCAAAAGAGTAGAGTGTACAATAAACCCTCTGGGGACTATGCTAATCAGTGCTACATCACTTCCTGACTGAAGCTGGCACCCAGCTACTTCCAGAGCACTGACAAAGCAGACTTGGACTGTGCTGCAGAGATTCACGTAGCCATATCCTCTGCATCCTGACAGGGAGGGTGCTGACCCTGGGCTCCCTCATCCTGACTGAGCACTTCAATCAGCCATGTAAGGCACAGGGTGAAAATCTGTATTTGTCCCCTTTCCAGTGCCAACATTTTATGAGACAGACCTGTTTGTAGTTCTGGCTTGGTCTGAGTGAATAGAGCCGGGCACTAATTCTCCCTACAGGATTTCAGGCTCTGGATTGTGTATGGTTTGCAGCCCATCAGTCCTTCAGCCGTCATGTCTGCTTGGATAACATGAAGATTTGGGCTTTTTTTTATCTTTAGACACTGCATTGGAGTCATTACATTGCCTATGGCAAAATGTTAGATTTTTCTTTTCTTAACAAGCATTTAACTATTGTCCACAGCTAGGGTTATTGCCTTGCTGTTTAAATTCCTTACTAGCAAGATGAAAAAGTCTTTCAGTCAGAAGCCAGTCAGCTCTATATCTAGTAGTGTTAATGTATTTCCCACATAATTGTGACAGCACAGGTTGCAGAGGTTTTTGTGTTAGTCTTGTCTTTCCTGTCTGTGCTGCTGGTTCCCTGAAAGAGTCGCTGGAGCTGAGAGCATGTAAGAGATCCCCAGCATCCTGGGCATGGAAGTAGGTGGGTGTGAGGAAGGCACTTCCAGCACCCAAAGACCAGACAGGGCCATGAGAAGAAGGTCTGCAGAACATCTAATAAATGTATGATTTGTAGGCAGGCTTTCACCCTTCTAACTTCTCCTTTTTTCACCTCAGAACAATGAGCTAAATAGCAGCATCTTGCTTAGAAAGCATAGATGAGAATAGGGTTTTTTCCCCACAATGATTATCAGAGAAAGGACAACAAGGAGTCATAATTTTATTTTCAGATGCATTTAGAATTGCAGACCATATTTGAAGGGGTATTTGTGTGGCTGACACTATATATAACTACTCAGTATAACTCTGCTTGTACTCCAGAAGTAAGGTTGCTAATGGGGCCATTTGAGCAGCAAAGAGGTGAACCCAATTTCTGTGCTCTATGCTCTAATCCCAGAACTGCAGCTTGCACATTTGCCATTTCCTACTCTACCCCTGAGAAAGGGCAGCTTTTCAATGCATTCTGCCACATGTGCAAAAACAGAGTGATGTAAAATGTTTATTTTTTTTCTTTTCACAGTCATGCTTATGTTGCTGGTGCCAATCCAAAGATCTGTTGTCCCTGGAGGAAAGGCAGTCCTGTTTAAAGTTCAAAGCTAATGATCACGGATATGATAATTTCCGTTCCAGTAACAAGTACAGCTCTTCATAAAAGAAGCATAAAAGGTATATTCTTGTACACTAATGCTGGTGCCTTTTAAAGTAAAAGTGGCAATTATTTTTAACAAGATGGTAACATCCAGAAAATCTACTTTTGTATTTGCACAAAAAAAAAAAGAACATTAAAAAAATTGCGCTAAGACTGTGTGACGTTGAAAATCATGGACATCTATGAAATCATCATTTATGGAACATGAAGAAAAGCATAGAAAAAGAACAAGTCATTGTTAGCACTTGAATACTTCTGAATCAGCACTTCCAAATGATCCCCACTTCCTGTATGTTGAGCGATCGTTTGTATTCTCTGTAACAGTTGTAGGAACTGAGGTCACAGTAATTATTAAGCAGCATAATATCAAGTTAATTGGATCAAAGCCATTATTATATATAAACTCAATGTATTATCTTTTATAAAGCAAATTAACCACCATCACTATTGTGAGGTTTTTTTAAATAAAACATGAAATACTTTGTAATAGAAGTTTAAATGTTAAAAAGTAGAATTTTTATCAGGTGTATTATAGAGGTAGCTACTGAAAATATTAAAGGATGCAGTAAAGCCAAAAATGCATTTTGCTTTGATGATTGTTTTTACCTATTATTGTCAGAAGGAACCTCCTGAGGCCTCTATAAATTCCTTTCTGTAGCCACTGTGCATCTTCAGTGCATTTGCCAGCACTTTGGGTATGAGTATTTGTGTTTACTGATACCAAAGGAGAGAAAAACACACCAAAAGCAAAAAATTAATATGAGAGGAAACATACACACAACAGCTATTATTTCAGTTATTTTTAGCTGAAGACAAATGAACTGTATCCGTGTAAAAAGTGGGCATTCCAGAGCCTGGTGGTTCTTTACTGGAGATACTTTTGTGACAATTTACAGCTGTTTTTGCAATCCAAATACTGTCCTGGGGCAACATTTTTTGGAAATGGTGGAAAAAAATGTAACGAGGGTAAAAAGAGAGAATTTGAATTTCTATCTTTGTTTAGATTTAAATTTTCATAAAGAAAATAATTCATGAACTGTACTTCTAGAGAACAATACTGTGTAGCATATTCATCTTCATACTGTTTCAAAGTATATTACTTCCGTAGTTCTATATTTATGGGCATGAGAAGATGTGTGATTAGTTTCTGCTTCTGTAAATAGGTCAGTGAAATGTAATTAATTGTAAAGTATTAAGATATGGGCAGGACCCTGCAAGAACAGAAGAAGATAAAGATGCCTGCAGTAAACATGATGTGCGTTGCCAGGAGCAATGCATGTTTTGTATATACATGACAGGTCATTCTTAGACTTTTCATTTCCTATTAATTTGTTGCAGATGTCCCCAAAGACTTATTAACATATTTCATGCACTAAGGCATGAGTTTTTCAAGAAAAATTGTCATATAACATGCTTTTATAAAAGACATGTTTTCAATAGGCTTGGTATTTTATTATAATAAAATTATTTATCAAAACTCAGGAATTTTTTTATTTTAAATTTCCGGATCTCACATGTAAGGATTTTTACTTTTTTTCCAGTCTCGACTAACTTCCAGTTTTTTACTAAAGTGCCTTAAATGTGCTCAGGATGAGAACAGCTTCCATTAAAATGTTCAGCTGATGTTAGATGGGTTTCTGACTTAAGGTAGCTACAGCTACCTTGCAGACATCTAAAAACATGGTGGTGAGCCCCATTCCTGATGTTGCCCCCCCTTAAAAGCTTGTAATTGAGTGCTTGTAGAGTCCAACTGAGGAGGACCCTGCACATGCATTTGTGTGCTTGTGTGTGTGTGCAAGTGTGTGTGGTGTGTACCATAAGGTTGCAGTTACCATGTTGCTGCAGCACATCCACTCAGCTGCTATAATGCTGAACTTTTATAAATATAAATCTGTTTTAGGTTTCCTTCCTTCTTTACCTTAATTTTCATGGTAACTTTCTCACAGTAAGCCATGAATATCACGTCACATCACCCTACCTGCATCTATTTCTGTGAAATGCGTTTCATCTGTTAAGGATGGATAGTAAGTGAAATCCTAGATTTGATACTGATCAGTGTTATTTTCATCAAGTTATATTGCTACAATATTGTACGTGTATATTATTGTTGTTTTTATTTAAACTATAGCTGTTGTATTGGCAACCACGTAACATACTTTTCATTTTTTCTGGACTAATTCTTTGTTAAGTCCTGCTAAGTCAGATATTTAGGTTTTGCAAATAATGACCATATATATTGCACCCCTTTTTGGGGTTCATATATAAATATAGGCACACTCTGTCATTTTTTCAGTATTATTCAAAGCAGCATTTTTATTGAGTCTTTCATTTCCTGTGATAAAACATTTCAAAACTCTTTTCTTATACAACTTTAAGATTAAATCTCTTAATACTCCATACAGGTGTTTTCTGAAACTCTCAGTACATGTCTGTTCCTCCATTCACTGAAATCAGTAAACATTTAACCATTCAATTCAGTTCGAGCAGAATTGTGGCCCAACATAGCTCTTTAAAAAACCTGTCTGACATTTGCTACTTTGAATTAAAAGAAGAGAAAAAGTCAAATACATTTTCTTACGGAGTTGATTAGAAAACGTAGGAAAAGAGGGTGAAATCAGCTTGTGGGTTAACACATCCAGTCCAAAGCTGTCTAATCATCAAACAGGGTTACAGGTAGCAGAACAATTGCAGACAGACACAGGTGTCTCTATAGGAGTTCCATGTGCTTGCCTGGAGTGGTGGGACAGACTAAGAGGCACCTGTCCCGGTGGTCTGAAGAGTTCACACAGAATGGCTCACACTTAAAAAAAACCCCAAACTTGTAAGAAACTACATCACAACTCTGTGTTTTGGCCCTCAGAAGTAGTTAAGTTCTCCAGCTGCTCTGAATTCTGCCAAAACTGGCCTGAAACACTGGTACTACACCTCAGAGAATCAAATGCAAAAGTTGATGGTTGTGGAGCATCTGCTGCGAGCTGTGACATTTCAGTGTCCCTAACAGCTCTTAATCTAGACATAGCTGGCTTAGCAAGAGAATGTTGTATGTACTGAAATAATGTTTAAAGGATTTTTAAAAATTGTTCTGTATACCTGTGTAAAATAATTCTATATTTCATTTTCTGTGATCACTTAAAATAGCAAATTCTGTGGATCAAGCAGTGTAAACATTCAAAATTACCAATAAAATATTTGTAATTTTAATTCATTACAAAAAGATGTTTGACCTTTTTTCTCCTAGGGGGTCCCATTTAGTTGTTAAACATTGACAGTGATGTAAAAAGAAGTAAGCAATCCTAATCTAAATATCAAAGCTTTTGGGTGGGATGGTTTTATATAGCTGTTTGAAAATTGGAGAGAGTTCAGACTTGCATACGTATTGCAAAATTGTCTTATGTTTATTGGAACGATCGTGCCTATCTTTGCTCTGCTTGTTTTTGCACAGAACATCAGTCACAGTCTGTTCTCTGCACACCCTTATATAGTCACAAATTCTCTTGTGTTTGGGACATCACAAATAAAAGGCAAGAAGCTTTTAGTTCATTAATTTAGAAGTTTATGCACTCAATGCTGGAACATCCCACATGAAAACCATCATCCCGTGTATGCTGACAGTGTGATTTTATGTATATTTTATTTTACCTTTCTTGAAGCAGTGGGAAATTGTATCAGACTAAATATGCTGTAACTGGTCAAATACATCTTTATTTTTTGTGGTACATCCCAAAATGTTTTTGATGCTACTGTTCTTTTGTTCCAAGTAGTTAAGTTTCCTTTTGTTTACTTGATGGCCTTTTGCATCCACGTAGATCTGTCTTTTTTTGTGGTCCCAGGACCTTTAAGACACAGTTTTAAGTTTCCTGTGCCTGGAACAAAAGCACCTGTGGAGATGAGATCCCTTGTAAGTAAATGTTTTACTTAGTTATCTCTCATGGCCTCTTCTCTTCCTTTCCCATTATCTTGTGCTATGGTCCAAAGCCTTCACCAATCACTCATTATGAACAAGAACTTTCTGCACATTTTTTTTAATATCCTGTAGCCTTCGGTAGGATCTTAATATAGGCTCTTAGGTAGGCCATAACTATTGTCACTTTTCTAAACATGCTAGAACTTTTCCTGCAATACCCATGCACATGTATCTTACATTCTTCAAGCACTGACTTACTCTGGCCACTCTTCAGCAGGGCAGATTGGGCACTCTGGTGTTGGTGGAGCAGGATGGTCCAGCTGGTGACCTGTGGCTGGGTCTGGTCCACAGAGTGGTTCACACTTCATTGCACTGTCCTGCAGCCTGCTGCTCTGACCACCATGTTCTTGTACTCTGCTCCAGAAGGCAGCAGAGTTTACCTCGTACGTGCCGCTGTCTTGGGTTCAAGTTTCTAAGCCAAGTTGCCCAACACTTCAGAAAACCAAGGCGGACAAAAGGACTTAAAAATGGTGTCATTAAATAAAACCATGACATCTCTTTGGTCTAGTCAATCTTCCTACATACTGTCATTTAGCTATGCTGACAGTAACAAGGCACCACGCAGCCCTCCCCTTTTCTTACTATCAGTAAGAAAAATCTACTGGAATGAAAAATAAAACCTTCAGAAAAATTCTGTTTTACCTTAAGTGATCAGTATCCTAAACCTTCATGAACTTGTTCTGACAATCCAAGGATGTCCTGATTGTGGGAGGTAGTATCTGGAAGGAATTTTAAAGTACAATGTGGCAAGTAGCCAGACACATCAATATTTATATGTATGATACTCATCAGTAGATATCTTCAACTTCAGCGTTGCTATAAAACTTTGCAACTTGTGTAGCCACCTTAGTGCACCTGTAGTGCTTTGGAAAAAAATGGGAGTCAAATCCCAAAACCCAGTAAAACCTGAAAGGTCACACTGATAAGGGAATTAGGGTAACCAGATCTTCTTCAGAAACCACATCCTCCAGAAGTTGCTTCTACCTGTTCTGCTCTTGGGTGAGTGGGATGAGGGGAAGCATTTGTTGCCCTTTTGACCTTTCATGATCTTCATTTCCCAAAGTTTGTGTGAGTAACTCATACACCAGATTACCCTGAAGAAACAGATCTTGGTGAAATGGTGAAAATTAGGGAGTCAGACAGTGCCTCTCCTTAGAAGCTGTCAGGAAAAGAATAATGACAAATCCCCAGGAAGCTCACATCTTCCCCAGATAAATGGGTTCAACACATGCAGCCTTTGCAGGAGCAGGAGGGAAACATGCCAAGTTAACAAGACCAAAACTGGTGGATTTGATAAATTTTAGTTGGAGCTGCAAGTGAAATGGCAAATTTTAAGCAAACTAGAAATTTCTTTTTAAATTAAACTAAGCATCATAATTGTTAATGGGTTTTCACAGGACCAGAGTGGAAGCTTCTTCCTGGAATGCACCTACAGGAGGTAGCACATCCTACAAACTTGGCCCCTTTGGTCTTGAGGTACTAGCATAGATACAGAATGAAAGGTTCCTATCTGCTGTCATCAAACGCGCAACACATGCAGTAACCGGGTGCATACACTTTTGGTGTGTATTTATATGAGTGCATAGATAAAAACACACATGCATTTATCTATTTATACCTGCACATATACAAATGAAATGTATTTCATATTATATAATACAAGTTGTGTGGTATACAGAATGCTTTTCATTAGTTTTATCCCGAAAAAGTTTTCAATGAAATAAAGGATTTTTTAAAAATCATATCAGTCTGAACAAAACATAGCCCACTGTCTTTAAAAAAACACAAACACGCCACCTTTAATTCTTTTTTATCATTTTAATCTCATATTTTGAATTTTAAGGGGGTTTTAATATGTTTGGAGACTATCTTACATTAGTTCATGACATAATACGAGTAATGTAAGCTATGTATGTCACTCATGCAATCTGTGAGTGTCTGCCTAGCCATTGGACTTGTCTATTGCATTTTTAAACTTTATGTTCATTAGCATGAATAAGAAAGACTGCTGAGCACTGATGGAAATATTTTTATTGTTTTCTGATGTGGATATCAGTTTATATTAATAGAAGTTTGAAATGCTGAAAAATCATGCATTGCTCACACTGGCTAAACTATGAAATGTAATGAAAATATATGTAAACATTTATTAAGTGGTATTCATAAATTCCAAAGAGAATTGGTTAGGAGTATTTTTATAATTTTGTCTTTTTAATAATTTTTAATTCAAATAATTCATAGCATCAAACTTTGTTACTTTTTTAGCCATTACATGACAACAGAAAAGATACTGTTCCGAGAACCTAAAAACTTTATATTTGTATAGGAGATGGAAACAGACTGTGAAATGACCTAAGACATTAATGCTCTGCATTGAGCACCTCCACTTAGGTTATGAAGACACTTCTGGTCAAACTAACTACTAAAATTCTCTTGTTAAATTTGTTTTCCCAAATTTCATGCTAAGGAACAAATAGACAAAGAATATGGCAAGCTTCTTGATATTTGCATCTCATTACTCAGCATCTTGGAAGCATTTGATCTGTATAATAGTGTTCATACTGAAGCTGAGATATATCACTTACAAATGTCTTCAGAGGAAAAACTATGTCACAAATAGGTGAAGCCATTTAATATTTGTTTACTTATGCACTCAGTTTATGCAAGAATTCAACAACTTATTTTTAGTTGACTGAAAAATAATAAATTGATATTGTAATAATGTGCAAGGCAAATGCCTTTAAATTACTCTATAAACATATCCATGCATATATGTATTTTTACTTTTTACATTTAAATATACATTTACAGATATACATAAATTACATAATTCAGGATAATGGTCACAATATAAAAGACGCTGAAAAACTAGAGAAGGCATATCTGGGTTTAAAAATTCAAGCATTGGGGGATTTGCTGACACTTCTGCTCTGCTTTTGCCTGAACTGAAGAGCTTTCAGTTTTCAGCTAGAAGTAACCAAATTTTCCAACTCTTCAAGGTTTGACCATCTTTACTCCAGTCTCCAAACAATTGCAAAACCTGCAGTAGAATGACATTTCATGGCACTCTTACAAAAGAGCAGGAATGCCAGCCATGGTGTCTTGGCCAAATTCCAAATTTAATAATTACAGTCTGTTTCCTCTGTTCCTCTCTCTTCCTGCCAACTGCAGCATGGGTTAGCAGAGCATCCTGCCTCACTCTTCAGTTTGAGACTCTGCATGGAGACATCTGCTCTATTGTGTGCTGGAGGTGACCACATTTCCACGCTAGAAAGTGGGAGCCTCCCAAATCTGTTGACAGTTTGTAGAGTATTTGGGAGTGTTTCAGAATGAAAAGCGAAATTTAAATGTAAAATCAGTATCTGAGAGTTTCTTTACACATATGTCAACTCAAGGTTAAGTGAATCTTAATCCCTCCTTCTTTACTGACTGTTAAGTTTTTACATACATGCCTTAAAAGGCTTTTAAAACTTTTTGTATCATTTATTTGTATAGTTGGAGAGATTTATTGCGATCTGGAAATCGTTAAATAGTGTTCAAATATTTGAAAAGGCATTAAGGATATCTACAAGGTTTAGTGTAGAAAGCCATGAGCTGCAGAGATCAGTGTTCTCCAATCTCAGGCTGAAGTAGTTTCACTACTTCCAGAGCAAACCAGACTAACTCCTATTCAGCTCAGGCAGACTGAGCTAGTGTCAGTCTGCTGACAGGTGCAGGTGCTGTGCAGGTGGATCCTAAGTGAGGGTTACTACTTAAAAAGGCAAGACTAAGTGTTTGAACTGTTAGACTATACAAGTATAACGAGTTCATCATAATTTACTGCCTGTATTAAAAAAAAAAAAAAAAAAGAGTTGCTTGCTTATATTCAGAAATTTCATAGACTGATTTGGGTTGGAAGAAAACAGCACTAGGAAGGAGCAGCATTTACTAGACCATGTTGCTCAAAGCCCCATCCAACCTGGAATGGAACTCTTTGAGGGAGGGGTGAGGCATCCACAACTTCTTTTATCAAACTGTTCCAGTGCTCCACCACCCTTTCCGTAAAGGAATTTTTTCCTAATATCCCATCTAGACCTGTAGTTTCAGTTTGAAGCTGTACCCCCTGCTTCTATCACTATGTGCCCTTGTAAATAGTCCCTCTCCAGGGCTTCTCCAATATATTTGATTGTATTTGTTTAAAACAATCAACAAAGAACTGGCAATATTTGCTTTAAGGTATCTAATTACTTAAATGCACTTTTGGAGGATTTGACAGATAGGGAGAGGTTGAGAGAAATGGGACTCCATACCCTGGATAAAAGAGGGCTTGGGAGGATATAACTGATGTGTATATACCTGCTGGTATTCAGTGGATATTTTGGAAAGCTTCTTTTATAACACACCAAAACTGACTTCATTGTGAGATGGCTGGAGAACTGAAATCAATGGACATTTGGCAGACAAAGATATGTTGAACTTTCTTAGATAATAGTTTAGTTCGGTTTAGTTTCATTTAATTTTGTCTCATTTAGTTCAGTTTGGGCAAATGTTTATCAGGTAATAATACTAGGCAAGTATGTTTACTTTTTAATTTAAATATTCAAAGTCTGTGTGTCTTCTTCCTGTGGACTAGCTGGAGTTTGTCTACCCTTTTATATCCTTCAACAAGAATTAAGTTATGATGGTGCCTCTCACTGCGTTATTATTTCATTGTATACAAAATATAAAGCCCTGATGTCTCAGGAATTTCTTTTTCTGAATAGTTTTTTTTTCAATAATGTGATTAAATAAGATGAACCTACTGAATCTTTTGGAGGGTGAGAAGCAAAAGCATATCTCATTTGTAAGGTGACACTAGTGATAGTGTATACACTCTCCTCCATTTTGTCTCATAAACAATTGTATGCATTTCAAGTGATGTTGAAGTAGTAACTCTGTTGTTCAGAAACCTTTGATTTTGTTGCACTTCTTGAAAAGCAGGAAGGAAGTTGTGAAACACACATCACATATATACAGATGTCAAGTACAGCTAATGAAGATAAGCAGATGCATTCCTTAATACCAATTAAACAGGAGGAGGGAACACACTGTCCATTTTGATTAGGAATTTTCTCTTCAAGGCTCCCTACTCAACAAGTCTTGGCAGTTCCTTCACCTCATTTATATTCATACATTTTTACATTACTCTTGAAAATATACACCACATTAAAAAAACCCACCAGACTTCTACGTAAGACAGGATTATAGATTTGCAGCTGCAACTGCAGTTTAAGTACTTAGGATTGTGACATTTTGCTGTAACAGAGCACATGACAGACAGTGGAAAACTACTGCACAATATTTGAAAGATATTAAAATCAAAGTTATCTCACACTGGAACTTTACAAAATATTTATAATACATATCATTCTCCTTTCTGTATGTCCCAGAATGAGATTTTTCTCTTTTTACAATGATAAAAAACTTCAAATTTTCTTTATACATTGGTCTGATCTTTGCTTCTTGCAGCATTGTGTACTACTCGTCTTTGCAAAGTTTCACACTGATGGTTGCAGCCACCCTAGTGGTCTCTGATTCATCAAGATAGTTTTGCATTCTAGTACCATCTCCCAGACTGCTTCCAGAGTCTATTTCATACTCAAGTTTTTAAGTGTACACTGTGTATAAACAGCTCAAAACTGCAAAAGTGCCGAACAGAACCCCACACGCAAATGAATCTCATAAAGTCTTACTTGAAATGATCAGCCAGCTTCACAGATAGATCCTGCTCAAGAATGGTTTTAGAACATCATGAGTTCAGAACAACCTTAGAGTGATTACTTTTTAGGTAGATCTTCTTCAGGATGTTCACGAGGACATTATGTGAGACAAGGTCAAGGAAAAGTTGAAGTCCAACCTCTAAGCTATAGTCTCACATAAATCAAACATATCACTGCTCAAGCCACCATTGAATATACATATCTCTTGCACAGACCCTTCTTTCTGTCCCTGTTCACGCTGTATCCAAGTGATTCTGTGCTGCCTTCTGCTGAAACTGCCTTCCCACTCTGAGTTTGGACAACACAGATTGTGAGACACAGTAAGGAAGGACTGAAAACAGTCCTGCAGCCACTGTGACTATCCCAGCAAAACACCTCTTTTAAAAAGCTCATTTCTGGGATATCCATTTCTCTGAAGCAGAAGATAAGCAGAATTGGTGTCTCTGTCATGGCTACTACTTTGAGCGCAGTCAGCTGGAGGTTCTGGGCCTGAAGAAATGGCTCGTTTGTGTGTGAGGGACAGGATTCTCAGTGCTGAACCAAATAGCATTCAAAGGAGGGGAGGGGAGGGAAGGGGAACTCAAAAATTTTTTTCAGGGCTGCCACATGAGCAGCTCATTCAGTTCATGAAACTGTAAGAGAAATACCTTCATGAACTAAAGGCAGAAGCAGAGGGAACAGTTCCTAGTGCAGCTAGGTGCTCTGTAGAATACATTCTGTATCTTATTGTCCTCGGGTTTTAAAAAGCACAGTCACAGCATATGACCCTTAATATAGCACTAAAGCCACTCTGGGATGACAAAGGATTTTTCAGCAGCCTTGTGTTGCCACTTGTCTGTTAGATATGCATTGGGTGTGACATGGACTCCATAAGTTCACACACTGATATCCCCATCAGACACTGGAGGACACTTCAAATGGAGGTAGATATTGTTTCTTGCAAAACTAATCTACTTTGAAACCACTGAAACTGCCCTAAGGACCAAATGAAACCCCAGCAAGTGAAGAACATTTAGGGGCTTATTTACAAACTGCTGTAGACAAGAGACAGAAGTATTTACTTTAGGAAGTTTCAACTGACTATAATATGTAGGAAACCCTTGTTAAAGGCAGAATATACAATATACACCCCTAGCCCACAGGTGTCATGGAATCAGGGAACATCTCTGGAAAAGTCCAGGGATGAGACCCAGTAACACAAATAATTACTTGCATGTAGCAAATATTTATCTGGAGTACATAAAGAGTAAGAGAGGTTCTGGTGCAATGACTCACCTACTGACTGATTTGATAAACAGTTACAAACAACTGGGAAAACGTCTCCATTAGATTTTTTGTCATTTCACAATTTTTCACAGAAGAGTTATTCATTCCCTCATCATCTATTTCCTTTTCTCAGTATGAATAATGTCACAATAAATCCTCTGTTCAATGTTTCTCATTAAATGATACAAATAGGAACATCAGAGCCAAAAAAACAGCTAAGAAAACCAGGAATAATATGGCTAATGTGCAGAGGAAACCAGACACCCTGTAATGTCTCAGCTATATCTGGATACATAAAAGAGTTTAAAATACCACAATACAAGTTACAGTAATGACTCTACCTTCATTAAAGAGAGAAGCACTTTATTATGACCATTATTTTAGTCCCTGAAAACAAACTTGCTTAGGGTCTATACTGAACTGCACATACATCAAACAGCTGCACAGCCCTGGACTGTGTAGAGCCAGCTCCACAAAGGGAAGGAGCAGAGTCACATTACCACAGATGATTGACTGGCCCTTGTGTGTGACACGGTTAATTAGCCAGAGCTCATCACCAGAATAACACTGCTGCACTGCTTATCAGATCTAAGGTAGCATCATCCCCGTGTCATGGCACACAGATAACCAGCTCTCTCAGAGCACATATCCATGCAGTCATAGATAAAGAGCAGCAGGGCTCAACTGTCTCATCCCATCAATGACAGGGTCCACAGAGTCTCACAGGGTTATTTCTGCTTCAGGATAAGTAAACTTGCCTTTTGAGACACACCCAATCTAGATTTAAAAACTGCCAGTGATACCACACTTCTTCAGTGAGCAATTATAGCCACTAATTGAATGGATTGCTAAGAAATAAAAGTGCCTTATTTTGTGTTTGAGTTTTAACTTCACCTTTTTGACAGAGGAGCTTGTCAGACCTCTGACTGCTGAACTGAACAGCTCTTTGGTCACGGTACACAAAACAGGGCAAATAGCAGTTATCCTTAAGTCATCACCCTGATAAGCTGAGTAGATTACACTGCTGGAGAGTTTCCAGGTCCTTAATATTCCCATGGCTTTTTGTTGACCCTTCTCCAAATTATTCACATCCATCATTTTCTGAGCACTATTCTGAATTCTGAGCACTAGAACTGGACACTCTATTCCAGTAGCAATTGCTTCTCTGCCAAGTGTGGCCACCCTGTAACCTTCCACTTCTGTCTGGTGGATATACCTAAGGATAGTATTAGCTAATTTTTTTTCCATATGGTCGAAATAAATGTCCTCCTCAGAATCTCTATTTCTGAGGAAAGTCCTCTCTCTTGTTTTTATGGCTTACTTTTCCATTCCTATATGATAGATCTGCTATTTGGCTTATAGAAATGCCTTTTTTTTTTTTTCCTATTCTTGCTTACACAGTGTTCCTGGACACTCTTCGTTGCTGATCCATCTCTTCTTAATTTTTCACTCCTATTATACTGTGTCATCTCAATTTTTTAAAGACAAAATGTGGTGTCCTTTTGCCTCGTTATTGGCAAAAATGCTCAATTTCATAGAGCAAAAATTGTCCCCCTGGCACCCCTTGGAAAACACAGTTAACCAGACAAGATACAGATACACTCATATTTACAATTATGTTTGGACATAAACAGTTTTGCATCAGTGTAATGTGTGCTGTATTTACCTGTTTTTCTGTGGTGTATTTGTGAAAATCTCACACAGTACCAAGTCCGACCTCTACCAGAAGTTCTCTAACCAAACTCAGATCTTCATTCAAAATATTCAGTAACTTTGCCAAGATATATTTCTCTCAGTTTTATTAACTGAAATTAATTATATTAACATATCTAAATATTTTTAATCTGTGTATGTATACTGCTCCATTATTTGTGCTAATACTGTGCTCTGACTGCCAGACTTGCATTATTCAGGTCTGGGCTTCCATCCATTTTCTGTTTTAAAATAATGGCACAGTGTTATCTTCTCTGCAGTCCTCTGGAAATTCCAAGGCTTCTTGAAAAGCAAGCAGAGGTTCTTTACACTAATCTCAACATTAATCTTGACAAGAGTTTTGTTGCAAGATTATTGGAACTGCTAACTTAAAATCATGTGATGTCTTGCACCTGCTAGCTATGCTTGCTACCACTGGAGGATATTAGATCAGCATCATCCAACAGGAAGGCATAATTTATTTTTCTCCCCAGTCCGTAATAAAGAACTGAAGCACTTATGGAATGCTTCTGCCTTCTCTGTGTCAGTCATTGCAATTCTATTAGGGTCATCCTGCCTTTATTATTGTTAGTATTTGTTTTGTTTGGATTAGAAAATACTTTATCTTTAATCCAGATGGTTACTCTTCCATTCCATAATCTTTTTCATTAATTTTCTTTATTTGCTGTCTTCTATGCTGTTCGCTGACACCACTCATAAATATATCTCTGATATCACTCATAAATATGTCTTCCTTTTTATTATTTGTTCTGCTCTGACTTCTCATACATAGAAACTGCTTCTTTTCTTAGATACAACACTGTTTTCTTTGGGATACTGTAGCTTTTTCAACCTCTAGTAACATATTTCAAAACAATTCCTAGTTACTCATATTTCTTTTCATATTTTTTCTTCTAACTGGATATGTATATCACATTGAGTGATAAGTCTCAGTACTGTGCATACAACTAGGAGATGCAGACAGAATAGCAAAGGCTGCCACTCCCAGATGAATCAGGCATCCTGCCACTTCAGCTGTCTGGCAGTGGACCAGCACAGGTTTAAGGAGAAAAAAACCAACCTCAGAAGGACCTAGTGGCCATTGCTTTGCACAGAAAGCGCTGAAAGCAGCCCCATCACCAGACAGCAGTACCACCCTTTTGTCAGCAGAAAAAGACATATAGGAAAGCTTTGCTGACACTGAAGAATTGAACTCATGTAGAATTAAACTGCTACATCTTCATAACAGCATACACAAGACCAGTATCAGATATGAAAAAAACAAGTTCTATTAAGATTTAGTTTTAGTCCTTGGTAGTCTTTTTAATAACGTGTACTATTTGTGCATGCATAAAACGTGTTTTATTTATTTTATATTTATTACCTACTTTGAGGCCATGAGAGGAAACAACAAAATAAAAAGAAAAATCTCTCATACAGTATTTGGTTTGTTTTTCTCTGGCTGTGGTAAGTAGAAGCTTTAATGTGCGTGTTTGGACACAAATACGAAGGCTACAACTTACCCTGTTGTCTGATCCCAGGAAAGGGCAGAGTATCATTCCATTCTTTTTCTTGGCTCCACACATCTAGGCTGCCAGCATGAACACTTCCTGTAGCATCTCTGCAAAAATGAATTAAATGGTTACAAATCCCAGTTGTTCTTTTGATGTGTCTCTGGTGTTCCTCCCATTAGCCTTCCATGCCAATTTTCTTTTGACAGAACCAGCTTCATGGCAGAGCAGCATGGTGACAGAGGCCAGGTGGAAATAATCTCCCCTAACCTAAAACCACAGCTTTTGTTAAACATGAAGTTTTATTTTGGAAAAATGATGTGCCTATACAGAAACCCTGAGATCCTTAGAACAGAATACTCCAGTGAAATCTGTTACTATCTGATGATTTGTTACCACATGATGATTTGGCAATCAGCTGGTAAGAAAATGAAGAATAAACTGAAACACAAGCATCACTTAATAATAAATTCAGCAAACTAAAACCCTTCATGCTTTCTCATAGATTAAATTATTTCATGTATTTAAAAAATAAAAAGGAATATGTTTTATAAAAGTTATGTAATATATTTTCTTTTGCCTTTTTATAAGTCTCTTGCCTATGTGCCAGTACCTCCAGAAATCCCTTCCACTTTTTTCAGCATTCCTGGACACCCACTCCCTTCCCTCTGACCACACAGCCAGCCATTCTATTATAGAAGGCAATCAGACTCAGTTAGCCATGATTTACCCTCAGTAAATCACATTCTTTTTCTCCATGTACCTGGAAATGGTGTCCAGCAGGATTTGCTCTAGAACTTCTCCACAGAGTGAAGTGAAACTGACTGGCCTGTAGACTCCCAGATCCTCCTCCTTGCACTTTCTGAAGGTGTACATGACATTTGTCATTCTCACATCCTCAAGAACCTCCTGCACTCTCTACTGTTTTTGAAGACCATGCTGAAGAATATCCCAATGCCATAAACCATCTCCCTCAGCAATATCCAGGAATGCTGTCCAGCCCCATGGAGAGAATGCACATGTCCAATTTGTTTAAGTGGTCTCTAATTCCTCACACCCCACTACAGGTAACAGTTTTCTCCCACCAGACTCTGCCACAGAGATTTGGGAAGCTGCGAAACAGACCTTGCCAGTAAGAATCAAGTCACTCTGTCAATCTGTCTTTATCCTTCATCATTAAGCCATGCATCCTATTCAGTGGCACACTTATATTCCTGTTGGTTTTCCTTTTGCTCCCACTTATAATTGCCTTTCCTATCACTCACCAGTTTAAGCTCCAGCCTGACTTGCGTTTTCATGACTTCACCCGTTCAAGCTCAAGCTACAATTTCCATACTCCTCAGCTGATCCCCATTTCCATTTTTTGTGTATTTCCATTTTGTGTTTGAGCTCAGCCAGGAGTTCAAGTTCCCTGTCCAGCCGAGTTGGCTGCCTGCCACACCTGCTGTTTCCTGCACATCCGGATGGTCCTCTTGTGCTTTGAGGAGTTGTCCCTGGAGATCAATGCCCTGCCCTGCTCCTTTGAGTGAGGCCTTGCTGCGGAAGTCACTGCCAAAGAGTTCAGCATTTCTACAATTCTGCTAGAACAGTTTATATTAGGGTTTCCTAATCCACTTCAGATAAAGCAAACCAGGTAAACTACTTAAACTAAAGAAATTAATCCAATCAATTTTTCCTGAAACCGGTTAAGTATTCACAGATTTCTTCAGGGCTGGATATAAGGCAGTAAGTAGCATAGAAGTGGTAACAAACAGCTGGAAGGAAATTCAGACCACTGAATCTTGGTGGATCTCTCTTCAGACCAAGTTCAAATGGACAATACTTAGAGCAAAATTAGGACATGTTGATCTGCCACCAATCAAAATGAATGTTTTTCAAGCTAAGCAGAACTCCCACTCCCAGAACACAGCTTTATATTGATATTTTCATACATATATATTCATATATATATATATGTCTATGCAATTGTTGCACAAATAATTTGAAATTCATTTTGATATTTTAAATATCTTATATACCTTTAGATATCTAGGGTATTTTGATACTTTCTTTCACTGTCTTTTACTAATATTGTTTTGTTTTCTCTTAAATACTTCAATTCTTCACGTGTGAGAATGAAAGTTTCTTATAACATTCCAAACATGGAGCTTCAGCCAAATGAGTGGCAGGAGTCAAGATCATCTCAGAAAAGCATAATATGTTGAAGTTGCAGTTTCATGGTCTGGATTACAGGATAAATCCTTAACTTTCAGGGAAGAAAAAAAAAAGAAAAAAAATGTAGTAGAAGCACCTAATTTTTTTTTTAAAGATAAAGCTCTGAAAACATCTGAAAAATAAAAAACTACTCTTGTCATTACTAACTGCTCTTGAACTAGTTGCATCCCCTCCTTGCAGTCCTACTGGATATCTGTACTCCTGGAGCCAAGTGCACAAGCACTCCAGCAGTGATTGTGGTGATTTCTGGTTGTCCTCAACCTTGCCAGCAGGCTTGGAAAAGTTGAAGAATAGTAGAGCTGGAAGAAACTCTCCTCAGTTACACATGGGCATTGTCATTGTGCAAAATCACGGCTCCTGGCCTTTAATGTGCCACTGCCCTGTTGTCACAAATGCTTCTCTGCATGGTGTGTCCTGCTGATCACAATTTTGTGATGGATATCCACTTGGGAAATGGTTTCTCCCATGCTCTCAGCAGACATGATACAGAGCTTTCACTAAACACTTGCTGGTGCACCTCCATCCTGGCTCTCATTTTTTTGGGACCATGAGGGCTGGCACAGCAAGCAAAAGTTGGGGGAGGCTTAATGACTACTCCCCTGGTTGTGGGATACACCAAAGGCCACCTAAGCACATGGGTCCCCTGTGATATCTCTGCCAAAATCCCAAGAGATGGACAGAGTCCATCTATCTGTTCCCAACTAAGCAACCAAATTTTATTAGTTGCAAATATTGGTTGAATTTACATATACATTTACGTTTCAGTCATGTTGTTGGCAAATAACCAAACTAATAGGGGGAAATATTATTCAGTTCCAGCATTTATTGCATCACTTTTATAAAATTCAGTCACAAAGTATAAACATCAGTGCTTTGGAAAACAAAAGCACCAATTTTCCTCTTTCTTTCAAATACATACACCTTTTTCCCAGTTATATCCTGGCTAAAAATTCTAATGTTCCCTCCACCACTTGTTTTTGGTTTTTTTTAATAATGATTTTGCCATTGTTAAATCTCCTCCCCTTAACTGGAAATAACATTTCATTTTTCCCTCTCTTCAAACATCCTACTCTGCAGATGAGCAGGATACAGAAAAAGGCACACCTACTTACTGAATCTAAACATGCCTGAGTTATCATGACATCTTCAAAGTGCTTCTCTTCCTTCCACTCTTCCCCCCACCCTTGTTGCCACATCCATATTACAATTGCTTTTGATGTCAATGTGTCTGGATTCCTGGTTCTAGTGACAACCATCATTTAGGATACTTAAAAGAAAAATTGAAAGAGGAAGAACGAGTCAGACTAGGCCTATGTATTGCAGCAGGAAGCCTTCAAAGCATGAATCATTTTAGACACAGGAATAATCGGATTAAAATCAGGGCGATTTAAACCATTTGTTTTAAGAAGATGTGAAAATTTGTTACAAGCCAAGGTCTAAGGGCCAAAGCTAGATCCACGGTTTTGTAGCCTGAGCAAAACTGAGTACACTGAGGTATGCTAGGAGCCAGGAACCAAAGATCAGAATATTGCTACAAGCCATGCCAGAGCAGATTATTGCTACAAGCCATGCCAAGGCCCAAGTAGAGGTTTTCAGCTGCCTAAACACCAGTGACTGGAACAGCTGGAGATGTCCTGTCTGCTCTCCCCAGTCTCTTCTTGCATGGCACAGCTGATGTGCTCAGTATAATGGTGAGACACCTCTCTGAGGTCTCTGGGTCATCTCCCACAGACCCCCTCCCCAAGCACCCTCCCCCCGCAGTTGTTGACCCAACAAACATTTCTACATGAGCAGTGACATTTTGGATACAGTCCCACAGCTACACCAGTGAATGTCCTGTGACAGTCTGCTTCTAAGCAGGCACAAGATTGCTACTATTTTGGCATACCTGAGCAGCTCAGCATATTATCTCATGTTTACACATAATTGGGATTAAATTATGCTTTTTTCCCAGAAACCCAGTCTGGCAGGTAGACTCTGTGCACACATAACACACTTCTAAAGCATAAACTCCAAGAAGAATACACCAGTCATGACTACTTTCCTTCTAAAATTCAAAACCAGGGTATTTGCTATGCAAAAAATTAGTATTTACTATTAAAAAAAAAAAAAAAAAAAAGTTATGCACAGTTCTTATTTCTTCCCAGCCCTTTATAGAGCAACTCAAGAAACACGGTACCTTCTAAAGAGCAGGGGATGAGAACACAGTTTTCAGATGTCAGTTTGCCTTTTCTCACCTCCAAAACATGTACCAAACATCAGGCTGCAGGCTGCTTATGTCAAGAAGCAAAGCTTATCCATCCCCTATGTTCATCTGTGCCACTACACATAAATCATAAAAGCAGCCAAGATTGATTAGTCTAGAAAACACCAGAAGTTGATTACTCTTCCCCAGCAATTAGGACACTCACAAATATGGGCTTCTCATTCCTTCTCCAGTGTCTGCATTTGACATGAAACAGTCACTAGCTAGCCTGAGCCCTGGGTGCATTCATGATTTTCTTTTCTTGCTGAATTTTGCAAAGCCTTGAATGTAAAGAAAAAAAACCTAATGAAATCTGTCTTTCTTCACCAGAAAAATATCTCATCAACACATTTCAAAAGTCACCACAAAAAAAGCTGGATTTGCTGTCTAAGACTAAATAGGCTCTATTCAAGTCTCTGTTTAGAACAAGGATGGTAAGGTCACGGCAAGTCAGTCAGCAAAAGTATTTAATTCAGAAATCAAATTATTTTGGATTGCTAGATTGCTATTTGTATTTCTTGTTATGTATGAAAAGAGAAGAAACACCTTAAACTGCAATTTGTAAGAGGTTAGATATTAGTTCTAAATTCATATCTTTTTGGGTGACAGATAGCAAAGAATAATCAGTGTTAACATTGGCACAATACACACAAATCTAAAATTGCTGATGAAAAAAGTCTTTTACTTTTCTTAAAACAAAATAAAACCGCATCTACCTAAATGTCATGTGAAAGATTGCTTTGGTAATCTGGGATTTCTATGAATGTATTTCTGGGTTCTTTTTTTCTTCTACACTTAGAAAATTTTCTAAAATGTGTTGGGGGGAGGGTGTGTGTGTGCAATATTTTGAGCAATAAAAAAATTAATTCAGTTTCATTTCCAGTACCATATATCCATAAAACAAAACAAACAATAAAATGTCTAAAATTTCAAACCTAGAATTGCACATGTGGGTTCTTTTTCTTTTAATAAATTTATTTAATGTTTTAAATTTTAATGAGATCAGTGGAGAACATAATGCCTTCTTGGTATACAGGTTCTTTGGGCTCTTTTAAATATATTAACTTAATCTGAGAGTATGATATAGTGGGTGTTTTCAGTTCCAAATATAGTCAATCTATATGTGTGTACATTTCTGCAGAACATCACACAAAACCTCTGGAAAAATCCAGCCTCAGCAACCAAGGGAAATTCTTATCACCTTAAAACCAGCAATGTTCTATCTGTGTTGGCATCTGGTCTTTCACTAAGGTCATAGAGAGCAGATCACAGGCAAGCAGGCAACATTCCTACTCCACGACAGAGGACTATTACTTCCCAGGCTATCATTACACACACCTTTTGCCAGGCAGCCAACAGAGGAATGTGCAGGATCTTTACTGTTCCTCAGAATTCCTGAAAATACACATAGTTATCAATGGCCATGTTGCTTCACACCACTTCATTTTCTGCCTGGAAACTTGATTATGGTAGATTTAAGAGAATTTTTAATGTCTATCTAAGATTTGGTGTGGAAATCCTGGATGATATCCTGATCTATCTACATAACCTGGATTTGTTTGCAGATGACTGGAGATCAACTGCACAGGAGATTCACTGAGAACATGTCCCATATGCAGCATGTTTCATCTTCACTTTCACATTTCAAACTGAGAGCAGGTAGATTTAGATTAGATATTGGATTTACTCCAAGCATGGTGAGGCACTAGAATAGGTTGCTTGAAGTTGTGGACGTGCTGCCTTACCCCTCCTCCATTCCTGGGACACAAGGAACACTCACATTCCTAGGACATTTCCTAGATCAGGCATGTAAATGCTCCCCAGAGGAGATTTTGTTATGGTGCATGCATCAAGCTCTGCTGTAATCTCTTGATTAAGAAAAAGTTCTTGAGCAATCCCAGCAGAACTGAGCTGAATCCAGGATGCCCTTCCACAAATTTTTCTTCTCCCAAGGATTCAGAGGCAGTGACCTGGTTGACACCCCCATTACCTCACAGGCGCTGCCATTCATCACAGAATCACAGAAGGGTTAAGGCTGGAAGGGACCCCGCAGGTCATCTGGTCCACCACTCCTGCTCAAGCAGAACCACCTACAGGTGGTTGCCCAGGACCATGTCTAGACAGCTTTTCCAGTGGGAGAGACCCTAAAACCACTGTGGGATGCCTTTTCCACTGCTCAGTCTTCCTCTCAATAAGAGTAATGTTTCTTGATGTTTGAGTTCGTGATGTTGCCTCGTACCTTCATCCCTGCACAGAGATTCAGCTTTAACAGCAGATGAGGACCATCCCTACATCCCTTTACTTTGGCAGTGATTATATAAAATAGCAACTAAGGATTCAAAGCTCTTTGTAAAAAGAAGGACTCAGAAAACAAGGTTTTCAAAGCATTTCCTATTTCATGAATTCCACGTCCTGTTTCCGTTCACGCAGCGAAGTCAACCAAGTGTTTTCCATGTGCTCAGTGAAGCACAGGCACCAATCAACTGCAGAGACCTTTATCTTCATTTTGTGCAGGTAGCTGAGGACTTTCCAGATATAGAAGGGCTTACAGTCCACAGGAATCAGAGATACCTCAAGTGGTAGGCTTAATGTAGCCCTACATGTTGTCATTGGCCTGTAAATTGATCAAATAATGCATCGATAGGAGAGATTCCTTGATACATCAGATGGCAAAAACTATCATATAAAACAGTTAGCAGCAGCTAGCAATCACACCATATCTTAAACACCATCTTACTTTATTGGAATGTAACAAAGATTAAAAGACATGAAGACAAGTAGCAATTACATTAATAATTTTGTTTATTGCTTGCTGAGTCACTTGAGTCATCCTGGAAGAGACTGAATGACCAGTTTGGCAAGTCTCTCTGAAGAACGGGTACTTAACATTTAACAGAAGCATTATTAGTTCGCCCTTTAATACCTGCTGTACTTCAAACCTGACCACAGTTCAGCATTCAGCCTCCTCTGCACTCAATCTAAATCCCATTAAAGTCAATGCAAGTCTCTCCCATTTTAATGGGATTTAAATCAAGCCTTTAATCCTCAGTGTCTGTGTCCTTTGTATCATTCACAGACAGAAAATCATGAATGTGTGTTCATGATGTAGATATTGCTGCAATGGGAGGTGGAAGTCAGCAATCAATACAACTTACTGTGAAAAACATACCTTTGTGTCTCTTTCTTATTGAGAGCAGGGTATCTTGTATACTTCAAGAAAAGTTAAAGAAAATATTTTAGCTGTAAAATCTTGGAGCCCTTCACTCTGCCAAATCTGCACCTCTGAAGGGATTTGTCTGCATTAATAAATTTGCCTAAATATTAGAATCTACTTCTTCATGCTCCCTTTACAGTACAAGAGTCACCTCCAGAGGGCAATTCATCTGTCTGTCTTGCAGGCATGTTTTCAGCTGAGATGAACAGCTTTCTTCTGATGCTTATGTCTCGCCATGGATCATACTGGTTGAATGGGTAACTCCAATATCTCATGTTTAGGTGTCTGTATTTAAGGCAGATATCTCTCATCCCTTACAGGAGATTTTTTTAAAACTGTAAGAGGCACCCTGGAAAGTAGGTAATCCACCTCTACTGTGATGGTGTTCAGTTACATTTCTAAGGCTAGATGCAAGGAGCATAACATGTTGGTTTTGAAAATTATTTTTTTCTTTAAACTCAAATACATATTTTAGGGAAAAGCAACTGGTTTTATACACATATTTTGAATTACAGAGCTATAATCACATGTCTTGTTAGGTTATTCCTGTGACTAATTTTCCTTATTACTAAACATATTATTCCAGCACTGGTAGGGCTTCATAACTTCTTCAGTATTTGATGCAAATCCTCTCTAAAAATTTGGAGTCAGTACATGCAAGGTTGGCATTTACCCTTTTAATCACAGGAACATGTGAGGAGCACATAGATAATTTGTTCACTGAAACTCTTCAGTGCTTTTAGGCATGCTGCTTTTCAAGGCATGTATCCTTGAATAATAATATGGTCTACATTCACTTTTCCTGCAGTGAATGCTTCATAATTAGTTGTACTATAAACCTGTTTCTCTCCACTGAAGAGTCTGAGAATTTGCTCTGCTAGCAGAGCTATTTCAGCAAAACAAAATACTGAAGGTGTTTTTCCACCAGTGTGTCCACCACGCCTACTTTAATGATGCTCACTAAGCCAAGATTAGAGCTGCATATTGTGTGGACAGATAAATGAGTTTAGGGTGTGTGATTTTTTTTTTCCCCAGCTCAGCTGAGACATCATACTGACAGAAAAACTTTCCATCACAGACCATAAAAAAATTTTACCTAAAATTTTGCCCACAGAGCTTTACTAATAAAATTATTCTAAGGGCAAAAAAACCCCCAACCAAACAAAAAGAAAACTTAATGTATTATAGCTTTCAGTATTTACACCAGGATAAGAAATATTGCCTTATTTCTAAGTATTCATTGTTACATTCCACCCCAAAAATCTGTTCCTTGATGCTATCACAGTGCTGAAAAGAGTGTGACACCTGTTTGAATCTAGCATGCAACATGAGCTGCAGGAATGATCTTTCCTCCTCACATTTTAGCTGTTAATTCTGTGTTATTGACAAAATACGACTGCTATAAACACTTACTATTATGAGAGTTCAGTTGTGGGCACTGTGATGAGGTTCCTTTGTTATACCCCATATTGAACCATGAATTCTTTTGTTCTTTTCCTGACTTGAATTTGTGGGGAAAAGACCAAATCAGAAATACTAGTTAAAACTGAATAGAGGGAGATAAATTTTTTTTGCTGAATTTTCTGAAAGTATAAAAAATGTGTGGTTGGGACTAAATTGCCCCTTATAAACTAGACACTGGAATACATGTTAAAACACAGGAAAAGTTATTAACCATTGAGTCACATAAAAGATGTGTCGCTATGAGCAAGAATGTTCTTCAAGTAATTAATTTTTACATATAGCACATATAATAATGGATATGTTTTCAGCTGAGGAGAGAGTTATAGTGACATAGAAATGTAAGGATCTTGAACAAGTGAACAATTTAACATGAAGTCTTTTAACTGAACAATTTAACATGAAAAGTCTTTTATACAACTCAGAAAGACTTGTATGTGGTTGAAAGGCTCTAAGATTTTTCTAATAAAATCGTTGTCAACCAAGCTACCCTTGATGGAAAAATAAAAAAGAAAACAAACAAGTAGGAAGAACGAAGTAAAAAAAAAAAGAGAATCAGGAGTCCATTTTTAATTTGTGGGACTACTTGAGTGCTTACAGCTCACAGCTACTGGCAGATGTAACCACAGCAGCAGCAGAAGGTTGCTTGTGCCTTGTCTTCACAATGCTTCCTTTTGTGTGCGGGCTGCAAAAGTTTGACAGTCATTAGAAAGTCATCCAAGGAAATACTTCCTTTCCATGTACAAGATCCTTTTCGTGGGTTTTTAAAACGGAGCATTCTCAGTAATTCAGCAATCATTAGCAAAAGAATAGTTTCTTACAGCCTGCCTCTGCCCTTAAGGGTCTTTTATAAAGAGGACAGAAGCTCTTTGTTGTCACTCCTTCACACGTTATTAACGGAGGTTTAACAGAAAGAAGAGGGGCTTGTTACATACCCGCTGCAATTTGTTCTTTTTTGGGTTCATTCAGATTTCATGATGTCCACCAGAAGATGGATTAACCCTCATCCAGGGAGACTGTTTCTATACTGAATAGAAAATGAATTCAAATAAGGCAGACAGAATAATCTCTCATTGCAAAGAATCAAATCAGCTAACGGGATGGTGAATATTCCTGCATGCCAGACAATATTTTTGTAAAACAAACTGCTGGTCAACAAAGGAAAGTAAACCCCAGTAAGATATATTATCTTGATAATTTGATATGATCATTGCTGTGCCATTGTTTTTTTACTTTTTTGTCTCTGCTGCCTAATTCTTTCCGTGCTACCTATGCACATCCGCTGCTGAGCCTCCTGACTGCTCTGCACAAAGCAGTAATTTACGGTGATTGCTTCCAATCCGATCACATTTGGGTCTGCAAACTGATAGCTGTGATGGAGCTGTCAGCTGGTGTAAAGCGGGAATGCTCTACTGATGACAGCAAAGTCAGGCTGACTCAACACTAGCTGAGCCACAGCTTCCATTCTTCAGCCTTTGGCAGGGTCCAGGCCCCCACAACGATTTGCCACTTTTACAATTCTAGCAATATTTTCGATGAATTTGGGACCATGTCCAGTATGAATCATACACAACTCTCCAGCACTGTTCTTCAGGACAGGAAGTTGTAGATTTTTCCATCGTGGCCCAATGAGTCATTTAGGTTTGTGTGAAAATTTCTGTTGCTTCAGAATTTCATAAAGGGATGATGAAAACCAAAGACACACAAATATGAAAAGGGAGTTCAGAACGACTATCAAGCCAGTGCTACATGTCATGTTTATCCACTAAAAACTCTCTAAAAAACTTCTTGACAGGCGAGAGGTCTCCGCCTAAGATATCTTAAGAGTATCTGAATGCTGAAGCCTATCCAGGAAAAGGTATCTAACCTATCTTTTTCTTAGAGCCTCTAAATCTTCCATATCAAGAACAGTGCAGTGCAGGTCTACTGGTTTATTTTACAGGGAACAAGTAATTAGAGGACTCCCTCCCTGCAAATAAAGTTCTTCTGGCTATTGGATGGGTTTGTGCAACCTCCTCAATTCAAGGAGCATAACAGTCTCAGAACCAGCACAAATTTGGTCACGTGTGTGCAGTGCAAAACGTTTTGTAAACAGCCTGGCAAAGAGAGCTAACAGAGCCATGGTGGAGCCTGTGCATGATATTAAATCATTTGAGGTAGTGTAAGCATCCTGAGTAACTGAGCAGTAAACCAGCAGGTGGAATTCAATGCAGAAAAATGTGAAGTCATGAGGAAAACCATTTGGAAAAACAGACCTGATATCACATGTAAAAAGCTGTATCACATGAGCTGGTGTATTCTGCAAAAAGATTCTGCAGTAAAGCTTAGGCCAGATAGCACTGTGAAAACACCAACTCAGTATTCGAAGACCAAGTCGAATATTAGGAAACATTAGGAAAGGATAGCCAAACATAGTAAAAAACTCTTTATGTCATTGTTTAAATCCATCATTCATTCACACCTTGAAAAAATATTGTGTACAGTTTTGATTCTTTCATGATAGAAGAGATATTAGGAACTGACAAAATTTTGCCCACGTTTTCCTTCCTTTGGTGTCCAGACATGGACATGAACACTGGTAGGGCAGGATACTGTGTGAGGCAGACTCTTTATCTGAATCATGCCTGTGCCCTTATGTGAAGATAATTTTGTGACTGAGAGGTACAGCTTACAGTTCTGAAAAATGAGTGTTGGCAGCCCCAGTTCCAGCTGCAAAATGCAATTTGGCAACGGTTTATACTGTTGTATACTCAACACCATACTTCCGTGTGGGGATGGAGGGGAAGAAGGCTCAATTACAAAAAGCATTTGAAGCACTAAACATGTGAGATCATCCCAAGTATAATCAGCAATCAGGGTAAGCAACTTGCTATGCCACATGTACAGATGTAAAGTTGAATGCTTATGCATATGCTATAGAACGCAGCAACTGCTCAGTACTGTGATCAGGCTTAAAATACAGCTCAAAATCTTCACTGTCTGCAATCAAGCCATGACAGGCACAGACACATACTACAGTAATCTAAAATAATGCTCTAACTGGGTTATAAAATAACCTAAAGTTGCTGCACAGACAGATGCCATTCTCCCATGTCCCATTCCAGCCCACCCCATCTTTCCCACAGCTGCATACAGGGCACCACCAATGCTGGAAATCTCACAAGCAAATTTATGTGGATTCTCTGTTAATGGTTGCAAATCCCACAAGAAGCTGATTATTCCCTCTTTGTATCAGCAATATTTGTGATGTGGGAAAGTATGAGCAATTCAAAGGATAAACTTCTGCTGCTATGCCAAAATAAAATGTCATTTTCAGATCTCTGGAAATATCACAGACTCTGGTAACACCAACAGTACCCTATTGTTGGTGGTAGTCGAAAGTAACACACACTCCATTCACTTGACTGCTCAGACACTAATGGAGGTATTCTTATCCCCATTCTGCTTCCCCTCCACTCAGCTGCTAAAATGACAAAAGGAGGCCAGCTGAACACTGTGGGCATCTTTATGGAGTATAAAGCTAATGCCTTCACACGGTCTTAGCAAAACAGTAGTGCAGACACACTCAGCTGCTTCAGAGACACTGAGCAATATGGAGATACAAGCTGGACTAAGAGAGATCAGCATCAGCTCATATCAGCACTGTGTCTACGCTGCTTGTTGACCCTGAAGAACATGGAGCTAAAAACCTAGATATTGCTGACAGTTTCTTCCTCAAATTTTATTTGGATTAGGGCTCACAAGCAGTTTGAGTAGCTGGTCATCCCTAGTACTGGTGTTTCAGGTATCAGCTGGGAAAAAGAGGTTCAAAATTAAGCAAAACCTTGATCAAAGCAGTGGTGAGTTCTGGTGGAAGGAGGTCTACCTGGTCTAACTGGTGGGAGCAGTGAAAACAGTTTTTCTGAAATGGGATTTGTGTACAGTTTTTATTTTAGAAACAAGGAGAATATACAACAATCACTGTGGCAGTAACCATGAAATACACCCTTAGGCATCTATTAAAAATATGGCCCACTCTAAATGAAAAGTAACAGCCATAGAGCAATAGGTGTCAAAAAATGAAGGATCCAGAATAACAGTAGAAAAATAGTAGAGAAGATAAGGACAGTTACCTCTGGAATGCCATTCACTATACAGTTGTCTTAGAAAATCTGACAGCCTGAACAGTATGCATGTAGCTAATAAGAAAGCTGCAGTTCATGCCTATACTGGTGTTTAACCCAGGACTGCACAGTGAAGGGAGAGGAAGCCACCAAAAGCATAAGGTGGGAATAGTGCCAGTAACAGAAGACACCAAAGATATCTTCAGTCTCAAATAGTCTTTGTGCAGTGCCACCA
The DNA here is from genome assembly GCA_013400215.1 of Cisticola juncidis. NCBI lineage: Eukaryota > Metazoa > Chordata > Aves > Passeriformes > Cisticolidae > Cisticola > Cisticola juncidis. Next base: position 387,857 of record VXBR01000358.1, read on the forward strand.
CCTTCTTTGTGTAGTTTCAAGTGAAATGAGTTCCCTCCAGGTGTGTTAACCACCCTGATCATGATAAATCAGCTTCCAGGAGTTCAGGTTCCCACAGGTCTAGATTGGGAAACTTTCGAGGTTACATGGGATCCTGAGTTCTTAGGGAACCCTGCACTACAAGTTGTTAGTCTAATAGAATAGAGATTTGCAAGGGCTGTCAGCTATCTGTTGCAGATATTCTTAATTTTTCTTTTGAATCTTGGCATTAAAACTCAAGATGAATCCAGGTGAATACATCTCAAATTTCAGTGTGAGCATTCTAATCCAACACTGAGTGTGCCTTTCTGCACCTAAGAATAATCCCAAACTATACAAGTTCTCAAAATGTATTAGACAAAATTGTACAAATGTGTTGGTAATGCAGATAAGGTGGTACACATAAAACTTCAGACATGCTCACCTAGTGCTTTTCTCTCTTCCACATGGTAGGACTTAGAGAAAACCTTGCTTAAATTATGTGATTCTACTAGATACCTGAATTTATGTGAAATAAATCCAGAACATATGGCCTAGACAAAAGGGTGTTCACAGTGAACAATACCTAGGGGAAAGGTCACTTAAGTATCTCAGTGAAATCAACTGGATAATCATATTCATATTCATATACAGTAATGTATATGAGAATGAGAAATACTTTCTACAGAAAAACATTTGCTGCTGCATTTCTTCAAAAAGCCGAAGCAGATCATCCCACCGGGCAGTGTTCAAGTTTAAACATAGAAGGGAAAGCAGGAAAAAGAAGGAAAAACAACAGCCATGACCTCCCTCTTATACTTTAGGAAATATTTGTTTGGAAGAGTTGCATGAGAACATACAGAATTTATGGTTTCTTATCAGACCGGACCAAGCTCAAACCAATGACCTCAAGGTTAAAAGCCCTACATGTATTTTCCATGTTTCTAAACAATCTAACCCTTGCTAGTAATAAAATACCTTATTTGGAAGTCCATATGGCTGAATTACATACAGCTTGTAAAAACAACTAATTCTAGACAAGGATGTTGTGAGGTTAGGCAGGCAGAAAATTTTAAGGCCCAAAGCCTAACTAGAACTTAATGCAGCTACTGCCATAAAAGACAATTAGAAAGGTTTCTATAAATAGGGAAAAAAAAAAAAAAAGGTTTTTAAAAAAAGAGAAAAAAAAAAAAAAAAAAAAAAAAAAAAAAAAAAAGGAGAGTCTTCATCCTTTATTGGATAGATATTCTGGCTGGCTGGATGAGCTCAGAGGGTTGTGGTGAATGGTGTTAAATCCAGTGGGTGGTCAGTCACAAATGGTGTTCTCTAGGGTTCAGTTCTGGGGCCTGTTTAATATGTTTATCAATGATCTGAATGAGGGGTGAGTGCACTTTCAGGAAGTTCACAAATGACACCAAGCTGGGTGGGAATGTTCATCTGCTGGAAAGTGGGAAGGCTCTGCAGAGGAATCTGAACAGGCTGGATTGAGGGGCCAAGGCCAGTTGTACGAGCCTTCAATAAGGCCAAGTGAGGACTTTCACTGGGGTCACAACAATCCCTTGTAGAGCTACAGACTCGGGGCAGAGTGGCTGGAAAGGTGTCTGGCAGAAAAGGACCTGGGAACACCAATTGACAGTAGCTGATCATCAGCTGGCAGTGTGCCCAGGAGGCCAAGAAGGCTGATGGCACCCATGGCATCCTGGCCTGTCTCAGAAATCATGTGGCCAGCAGGACCAAGGCAGTGTCTTTTGGGTGGTCTCACTGCCCATGGGTATGTCAGGATCTGTGTGAGCAGGAATTGCTTTGCCAAGAAAATGTGGCTGCATGTGTAAGTATGAGCACGTGTGTGTGTGTGTATGCAAGAGTGGAACTAGCCCAGAATTCTGGGGAGGTGTGGTGGGCATAACTGGCAAGGTCTGGGTAGCAGAAAGCTACAGGAGTGACTTGTCTGGGAGAAGGCCAGAACTATCCTGTGCACCACTTCCAGCCAGCTCAACTATCAAACCAAGCTGTGCCAGAACCTCAGCTGGTCAGAGAAACACACAGTGCCTCTGCTCAGACATATTTAGGAAAGGATAGGACCTGCCAGACACCCCAAGTGCATGTGAGGAGATCCAGAGGAGCACAGGAGGGGACTCGTGAAGAGACTGGAGGAGGGGCAGAGAAGGGGGCATTTTGAAGGGCATGGGGGGAGGCACTACCTGCCAGAGGACTGGAGTCCAGGGATAAGCCTGTGCCAGTGTGGACATGCCCATGAGGGACAGTGGCCTGTGGAGGGCCCCACACCAGGGCAGAGCAATTAGAGCAAGTAAATGTCTAGGAAAAACCTGGTCTGGGTCAGTTGTTGGTGTTTCATTGAAGTCCTAAGCATGATCCAGATAGGCAAGCAGTCTGTTCTCACTAGGTGTCATTCAGACAGGGAGTATAAAGAGGCAAGTTACAATTGTCCACAGTAAACTACAATTTACTCAGTCTGGATGAGTCCAAAAGATTCAACTTCATCAACATCAAAGGATAAGTCCACCTCATAACGACTTAGGCATTTCAGAGATAGGCACTTCAAAATGGTTAAAAGACATATTGTCTTTTATGACTCTTTTCCATGTAGCCACACAAAAAAGTCAGACTATTTTGTTATGTGAATTAGCTTCACAACTCAACTGGATAAATTATGAAAAAGTCTTTGCATCACATTCTGCATACCTGAATTCCTATAATAGAGTTGCTCATTAAGGCATATGCTGTGTCTGAAAATTTCAATTTTTTTCAGTTTAATGAAATTTTTGTTTTACTAATTCAGTTCTTTATGTTTGACTGTAAACACTGCATATATTAATATTGAATATAGTTTAAATCAAAATGCTGTTTAATTACCTAAAATTTTACTTTATTACAAAGAAAGGTAGTTCAATATATAGGAAAATGAATGTGTAATTACTATGATATTACAAAGATGAATGAGTTGAGGGAATGACAATAATATTGCAGGGACACATTCCAAAAGACACTAGTTGAAAGAACTTTGTGTCATTAACTTTATTGGGAGCCCTTCCAAAAGACTCAAGTTGAAAGAACTCATGCCATTAATATATTTGGGAGTCATTCCAAAAACCAGTAGTTGGAAAATCTTTTTGTAGGTTGATTTATTTGTTGGTTGAAGCAGATAAGTTAATGCTTTTTGGTATTAGATGATGGATTTTGATAGAAATTCACTCTACTAATGGCTCTTGTAAAGGGAGCTAGGGTTTTCTGAACTAATATTCATTAAATGTTGAAGTTCACCACTTGAAATCAGGTAACTTTTCTCCTGTCTTCTCCAAGCCCTTTTAAATAAAATTTTTATGGCATGAACACAAATATTTATTTTCTTGATTCTTCATATCTCAGCCTTTCTATATTCTCTCTGTCTTCTATTTATCACTGATGTGTTGCTACTATTACTTTTTCATTTGAATCATGCTTTTTCTGTCATAACAGATCATGCTCCTGGAGACAAGTTCTCAAAATTTTTAATTTACTGGCCAGTGCTTCTTCACTGATAGAAGCTTGAAATGCTCACTTGTCTTCTTCCATTACAGGACTGCCTGAAAAAGGATATTCCTTGTAGTACATACAGTGAATCCAATACTAGGGAATTGTTTGCTGTCTCTTACATAATCAAGGAGATAGCTTGCATATTTGTTATGCTGGATAATACTGGGTCATAGCTCCACCTTATTTTCATATTTCCAGCCCTATCTCAGTTCCTTTCTCAGATAATTTTGGTGCAGGATTTGTGTTTTCTGTCCTTTTGGAAGATCACTTAATATAGAGGAGTCCTGGCTGCTGCCTAGTTCCAAATAGCGCCATCTCTTTGTAGCAATGGGGAACAGACTCTCCCACATACCTTTACTGTTGTGTTGCTATATCCCAAGTTTCACATTCCAGTCGTAGTCTATTGATCTTCCTGCCACATGCATGTTGTTTATCATCCAATATTCCTTGTGGGGTCATGTCAGAAGGGCTGAAGCCTAAAGAGTTTACTTGTGGGGAAAAAAAAACAAACGGTGCAAGCATGAACTGGAAAACAGTGAAGGCAAGAGGGTTTTTTCCTATATAAAACATAAAAACCAGTCCTGGCAGATCTGGTTTCTTCAGCCTAAAGGCTTCACGGCCTTGTGTGCCCTTCCTGATTCTCATGCTATAGACAAAAACAACATGCTTTAACCTTGGCAACATGCTACAAAACATTCCTGTGTTAGATTGTGAGACACTTGTCTTTGCGTCCATTGCTGAACAGAACAGTTCCAAACAGCAACTAAAGAAGCTGGAGCCAAGAGTACATCAACACTCATGGTTTCAACTCTTCACATTCAGAAAACATCATCTGAAGCCAAAAAAGGAAGTTGGAATTTGAGGGAAGTTTCACTATTTCTAAAATATGCTCAACATCTTGGATGGAGAATTAGCTGTGGAACATGCCTGTGGTCCAGAGGTGCTAGAGTCCAAGACACAGGTCTGTGTCTCAGCATCTCCACACTATCCAAGGCCCAGCTGTGCAACATCCCACAGGATCAGCCTCCAGGTAGTGGCAACCATGGTCATGAGAGCCTCAGAGATAAGTCCACAAGCACATGGTCATGACACTCGTGAATCTCCTCACTGATCATCAATGCTCTTCAGGATCAGGAAGTGTTGCCTGTACTGACTCACACAGTTTTAGGTCTTAGCACCAGGAAATCTGAAGGAAAGTGTCCCTTTAGTGTCTGTCATAACAGATCATGGGAAGTGGGAGGATGCACTTACTGCCTCAGAAAGGCCAAGAGCCCAAAACAGAGAGAACAGAAGGGTCTTGCCTTATCTTTCCTCCTAGTCAGCTGAGTTAATTTCTCCAAACCATTGTGGGGTGTTCAGCTCCCCAGGGCCATTTCTTGTCCACAACAGATAGGTTCTGATGGTGTCATGTTGCTACTGCAGGGCACGAATGAACTCTCACCCCTAAGAACTTCATATGTTCCCATTCCTAACTTCAAGCTTTGGAGGTGCTTTGAGCAGCCCAAATGGCCCAAATGCAGACATTAGAGTGTCCTCCTCATCAAAAACTGTTCCTCAGTAACAAAGTCTGTGGCTGCCCTCCTGACAAAGTGAGATAAAGGGTTGTGTCACCATCAAAACAGCCTTGTCTGAGAGCCCTGGAAACATGAGGGATCCATCTTGCCAAGGTCTGCTCATCCTCTGATAGATATCTTTCCTCCAACAAAGGGGGTGTGAACACGCCTGAAATATTCTTCCCAATCAAAACTATAGCACTGTCAATAAGAAATCAGGAGCCACACCAATGGACAAATTACCAGGTCCAAATAAGAGGCCAAGTGCCTGTCTGTCATATGGAGAACTGGAGATATTTAAAACCCAAGGGACAAGTTCCTGAGCAACCTGCTCTAGGCTGACACTGCTTCAAGAAGAGAATTATATCAAAGAACATCAAGAGATCTCTTCCAGCCTAGATTACCCTTTGATCCAGTGATTCTAACATACATCCATGCTAGAATATCATCACACTCATGAGTAGAAGAAAAAATAATCAACCAACTTAGAAGATCAATGTGTAGTCAAAATTAAATCATTGCTAGTGATTATGATGCTACAATATAAAGCTTGAAAGTTCTTCAGAGGCTGAACATACCTTCTTTCTACCTTCACTACATATGTGAAAAACAGAATACATATAATAAATAGCACGGAGTAATTTTCAAGTTACTTTTTATGTACAGCATTTTTCTTTGCAGCAAAACATTCACTATACAAGATACATTCTGACAAATAATATGTGTATCAGGAGACCACAATTTTTTAATGACAGTCTACATCTTGGACTAAATTTCAAAGGACTTATCTGTAGACTTACACATGAAACCCCATTCTTTAGTCTGTCTTTCAAGACTAAATAATGTAACATTGTGTATCTAAACACAAGAACATATATCAAAGAACCAATTTTCTCTCATCTAACACAGAGCAAAATTCTGCTTCCCTTTGTCATCACAATCTCTGACTCTGCATTCTCTCCCTCAAAGTTTGATTTCAAAATGCATATATCTGGTATGCATATACTGGTGTGCAGACCTAATGGAAGCTCATACTGTGCCTTAAGAATCACTAAGAAATATGTAATTTACCACAGTTGTATAAAAATACAATCAGAGAAAATAAGAGGACTGCAGAACTTAGAAAAAACATAGATAAGACAGACAAAGGGCAGAGGAAAGGATGAACAAACACAGCACAGTAAACAACATGTAGTAGCAAATATTATCTCTGTTAGCATTGCTATTATTTGCTTTATTTGCTGCTTAAATCTCTTCAGTGGAGTTCTGAGAGGAATTAGGACGGTGGAAAAACAAAAGGATAGGAGTAAATCTATAAAGGCAAATTGCAAATTTGTATGGAGAACAGGCTGTATGGAGTAAAAACAGCAGAAATAAGCTTTTAAAGTCATCACAGCTTTCACCTTCCGGAGTTTCTGCACTGACTCCGTCAGCTTTACTGCTGGGCTGCCTCAGGTCTGCTGCTTCTTTTGTAGATTTTAAAACCTGTATGGTGAAGGAAGGAAACACTTAAGCTCTGTCCAATTTACCATCAGTGATGTACTCCCAGATGTCTTCATGACAGTCTGTTTAAGTGGAGTAACTTCTGCCCAGTCTTCATTCCTGGCTTTCATTGTAAGCCAGGAAAGCTCTGTCTCTCCATCACCTCCGTCCTAGATGCAGTTCTAAGCTTGATCATCTGAACACAGCCTTAGTGATTCCTAATCTACATTTCTCAGTTTGGAAAGTTATACAGCTATAGAGAAATATTTAAGTATCACTTGCCAGTGCAGAGGGTACAGCAAGGCTGAGTGCTAGATGACGACAAGCCTTTTTAAAAATAACAAATGTAATTAACAGAGTGGTCTCACCAGTGCTGTAAGTGGGAATTTCAGATTCAGGTGGAATTTTGGACAGAAAAAGGAACACTTTTTGCACTCCTGCTCTTATAAAAGACCATACAGGTCATTTAAGGATTGAAAAAAACTAAGAAAACCAGAAATGCTTTATATTGGCTCAGCCAAACAAAGATATTGAGAAAATTTTCAAGATGTGTTGTATATGCCAGAAGGATAAGCCAAGTCAAGCAAAAGAGCCTCTATTGGTGGTACAGGAAAAATTGTTCCCTTGAAGCAACATGGGCTTAGATTTGTTTAGACTGGCCAAGAAAATAAATGTACATTTTTTTTCTGGACTAAGTTTACTAAGAAGCAGTATTTTGTAAGTTTGGATATAGAGAAGTTACTGCTAGCATACCCTTGGTTGTAATCCAAATGACTTTTGAGAAAATTACTACAAATAAGGTGCAGGATATAACAACTAAATACAGGTTGTCACCTGTAGGTTTTTTTTTTTTGGTAGACAGGGAGAATTCTAACACTTTGACTGATGATAGAAGTTGATGTCAGTTTTGTGGAAGTATAAACACAGCTATATGAAAAACAATCAATGACCTGTCTCAAAGCACTGAATATGCACATGATGGAAATTAATGATCAGAACACTAAGGAGATGGACGAGCACAAAGTCCAAGAAAAGTGCCTCATGCCATGCACTCTAATCCTGTGATGATTGACCAAATTTCCACAATTTCCCACCTTTTCCTACTTACACTGTGGCTAGACAGAGATGGACTATGATACTGTTTCTTTTGCATGCTTATGAGAATGACATCAGTAGACAAATGCTGCAGTTTCCAGTTTCAGGAGAGGATATAAGAATTATGCAGTGCCTTTTTTCTTTTCTAGTCACGCTTAGGCAGAAATTACAACAGATAAGACATCTAAACCCCAGGTCCTTAACACTATCTAAATAAACAACTTACAATTTCCAATTAGCAACAGTTATGATATTTCAAGAGAGACCTGTCATCTCAGAGACAGGTTAAAAAAACCTCAGTGCATGATAACCAGTTCATGTAGTAGGTTCATTGTAAATATTTGGAAGCAAGCCCCATACATGTAGCTTAAGGATTAATATATTAAGTGTTTTGGTCAGGATGTTGAGCAAAGATCATGCTCTGCATGCATGGAAGATCTCTTAGATCATGCCTCTTTGGTGACACTGAAGGGAAAGTAAGGAAGCTGGAGGAATGAACAAAGGGATATCCTTAGATATGTTTTATGTTCTTTTCTTGTTGTATATCTATTTAAAAATTAACACAAAGCACAAAAACATTATGTAACTGCAACTTCAGTAAAAGGCCTCCTAATTCTTCATCCTAAACTGGGAGATATAATAGGGCCATGGCCTTGAACCTGGATGGTTCAACAACCAAAAGAAAGTATCAAGTAACTAGAGCTCTGAAGCTCAAACTAGAAGCTGTGTACTTCAGAGAAGAAGATGTACAGAGTTTCTACTTCTTTGCTTTCCCTCATCCTCTTCTTCCTTCCCTCCTTTCTGCATTGTTTAGCATTGTTTAATCTATTAATTTGTTTAGTTCATCACAAATATCTGCAGAACTATTTTTCCAGGCAAAATATATTTATTTTCCCAGGTTTCTAGGTGAATATTCAAACCTCTTTTAGTAAAGAAATTTTTAGCAGCCTTTTTTTGCTGCCAATAAGGCCTGAGAAACAGACTACTGTAGTTATGTTTTAGCTTGGAAAACAAACTGTGGTAAATGAAGTCTTACCTTTAAGGAGTTCACCTTGGAAAGTGTGTCAGATCAAAAAGGATCTCTCTCCATTGCCACAACCCCGAGGTTACCTGGTCTGCCTGCTGACCACAAACTGCTCAGCAGAGCATGCTACTTGGGCTGGCACCATCATGCTTACCTCAAACTGGCTCAGGACTAAGCTCCTAGAAGCATGTCTTGGAAATGGCTGGTTGAAGCAGTCCAAAAGAAAGACAGAGAATGAACTAGGAATTAAACAACGTAGACCATCTTGGGTGTAGTGCCTGAGCTTCTTCCTCAGCTCTCTTCAGCAGACAGAAGTCTTCAACTAGGACAAAACAGAGGAAGTATCTCGGCTAACTGTTGGAGGATTGCTCTTCAGAAAGCTTTGGTTATTCCATTTGGTTATTTTAACTAAGGCTGTCACACCAGCCTGGCACCACAGTTTACTCCTCTGCATGCAGTGTGTTGCACCATTCCCAGGACATACAATAAAGTCACAGGGAATCTCCTGCAAGTAGTTCCCAGAAGCTGATACCAATACAGAAGTTTCTAAGTCTAACTGTCAGCAGGGATGGTACTGATAGCTCTTTGGAAGGGCCTTATGATTAGGGATTTCAAGACTGTCAGCCACCCTGCCCAGAGGTGATTTGGAACCATCCCATTGCATTTGTCTTTCCAGATCCCCTTTGTGATGGATGGTTTGTTTATCCAGAAAATCCCTCTTTAAGAGTCACCTCTCTTTAAGAGTTGCTGAGTTTTTTGCCAAGGCGAGGAAGGGACTGAGTTGTCACCTCAAAGCTTGAGCTATACTCATGCTCTTTAGGTTTAATGCAGTTTTCAAAAATCCTCTGGGAACTATAGGACATCCAAAGGACTTGTAGCCTGTGAAAAAGCATATTCCTGGACCAAAGCTGCTAGAGGTATTATGTTACATGAACAGTCAGCTGGCAGTTTGTGTCCAGTTGTATTTTCTTTTGAATATGGGAACATAGCCATTTAAAAAATAAACCCCAAATCACTCTACTGTGTTGGTCATACTTCTTACAGTTGTCATTAACTGCCCTCTGTGACAGAAAAATAATTTTCCTCATGCAACAGTCTCTTACAAACATGATCTAGAGATGATTTTAAATAATATTTTTATCACACCTTGAGGCATTACCTTTCTACAGCATTTTGGTACATATGAAGTGTACTGTCATGTCATAGAATACTATATGACTAGTAGTAAAAATAAATTAATGTATGGAGTATGTCTGTTTTGCAAAATTGCTTCAGGTACTTCATAACTTAATATAAACATCCTTAAATGTATAAACATGCACTCATTAAAACCTACCACATAAAATTCAAACAATTGAGAATGAAGTGAGCATGAAAAAAAATGGTTTATGAGCTAAATAAACCCCAAGTCACCATTATTTATTTTTAACATAGTCTCATTTATCTAACTGGTACTGCATCAATTACTTTTACATGAGGCAACTGTACACCAATTGGAAAAGCTTTCTTAATAAATAATTCCACTGTTCTCAACTAAAATGCCACCATATGCCTGCTAATAGGAGAATTTGGCCTCTACAATTCAGATCAAAATCCATTATAATCAGCAATCTATTTTTCTGAAAAATTTCTGTTAAATTCTACATAATGTCTAGCTCTCCAGACACCACTGACAGTAATAATTAAATGTGCTTTGATTATAAGGGGAGCTGAGACATGAATTCATTTGCAAGCATTATATTCACACATTTACAGTCTGGTACTAAATTCCACTCCTAAATGGTTTAAGTGTTGAAAACTTGAGAACACAGGACTTGATTCAAAATCTTAACTACAACAGGGCATCATGCTGGGCCTCCTGTCTTCTATCAGGGAAGAGCACAGGCCTCCCACAAATTCTGGTACTTTATCTACCAGTCTCATGTGTACGGCTCAAGGGACCTTATGGAACAGGCAAGTATCTTCAGACAATCAAATTGGTTCCCACACTTCAATTTCTAGATGAACGAATGCCTGCTTCTCTCCACTGAGTATAAGGAAAGAATAGCAGGTAGCTCAGGATCAAAGCTGAGCAGAAGAATCCCACAGTGAATGATCTGAGTGTGGTGTGATGGTGACTAAACAGCAGCTGAAGAATGAACCCTCCCCATTTGAAAAATCCTAAAGAGAAGTTCAGTATGCTAAGTTCAGCCCAGGCCTTGTGCACATCCAGAGACAGATAAACTGTCTTAAAAATGCATCAAGTCTATCACTGAAGAGAAAACAAGAGAAGTAACAACATCATTTCCTATCTGTAGCTCATCCTGGAGAGAGAAAACTCTTTTTAATAGTAAGCTTACAGTTTCCAGCCACATTTCAGTGCTTGCATGTATCAGCAGTGATTGATTACCAGCTCACAAAAGCTCCTGTACTGCTGTTCACCCTTCATGTTTTCCTTGGCCTTACAGCATGACAGGTGCAGGTATTCTCCAGGTATAATCTCACCCCAGAGAACCTGGTCTTGGGCCAGGGCAAGATGGATGCCGTTTCCAAAGCTCAAGTCTATCAATAAAGATTATGTATTTCAGAAAGTAATTAATTTTCTGGGGAATTAAGGTCAAAACACACTCAAAAGCTCCACAACAAAAAGCAAGATGTGTCATAAGGAATTTCTTGTAAAGAACTTGTTCTTACTAAGATGGGTTTTATTGTATTATATCAGAAAGGAAAGATAAACAGGATGAGGATGGGGAAAGGATGGGAAAGGATGGGGAATGTATGTTTGTAGTAGTAGTAGTAGCCACTGAAAGTAGCTCAAAGTTTCTTCACCTTCATGGAAAAACACTGAGAAACTAAACTAAATGGACTGGAAAATGGTGGGTTCTACAGTAAAGATCACAGTTTTATAAAAAAAAATCAGAGCAAAATCACTCTTCCACTAGATAATTAACATGTTGTGTTAATCTCCAGGAAAGTGGTTATTAGACATTTCTTTTGCATCCTGACACCTTTTCCAGGCTAAGTTTTTTGAATTTCCTTTACCTACGTGCCAAGAGTTTTCATTTTCAATAGCCAGTCTCCTAGAGAAGAGTTAAAATTCCAGAACTGCCTTTGCTCTAAAAATCACAGACTTCATTCTTTCCTACCATACTGAGAAATCAATTGTTTTTCATTACTGCCATTCAAATCTCAATTCTCCCACGTTGGAACTATTTTGGACAGAGAATTTGGTTTGATTTTACTTTTCTGCTTCCTAAAAAGTATTCTGTGTGATCCTCTGAGTGTTTTAATCAATAGCTCTTTCCTCTGTAGCAACCTTATGGATAATGAAGAGCATTCCTGCAAGCTCTCTCTTTCTCAAATCCTACCTGCTATTGGTTGCATTGAATTCTTTGAGTTTTCAAAGCACATGACAGCTACTACCCTTTCCATTTCCTCATCTGGAGAACCTTTGTCTGCATTAGATCCAGCACTTTGTCAGAAGGCGTCATTTAACATAAAATTTGAATGTACAGTAATAGAGCTGAGATTAATTCCCTGTAGTTATTAATATTTTGGTGAGAAACTGAGACAGAAGATATCTGATGCTGTAGTCAATGGAGAGAAGTAAGGATTTCAGAAAGACTTTGTTACCTTCCTGTTAAGTATTTCCCTCTATTGACTAAATAGGAAATGAAATTAATATTTAAGATACTATGGTTAGATGCCTGATTTCCATGAGAATATCTCCAAAACTAAAAAAAGATAGAAAATATACTTCTAACACAAAGCAAAATGGTGAAGTTAAAGCGAGGAATATCTTCTGAATGTACCTCTACTTATTTTGCACATGTTATAGTAAAAAAAAAAAAAAAAAAAAAAATTAACTGCTATCAGGTTGAGGANNNAAAAAAAAAAGAATGTACTGCTATCAGGTTGAGGTACATAGCTTGATTACTCTCAAGCCTTGAATTTCAAGGTAACATCATAAAACCCTTGAAAAAAAACCCTCTAGAAAAAAACAGAAAATTAAATCATGTGTAATTTCCAAGTATATTACTAACATCAATACAAAATTTATATCTCTTTATTGGTGTGGCTCTTCCCCAACAAAATTCTGAAATAGGTAATAGCTTTTTTGTACTAGATTCTAATAAAAAGAAAACTCAGTTTCTAGAAAAGTTTTTAGGTTGGTTTTTTTGGGGGTTTTGTTTTGTTTTGTTTTGTTTTGTAATAAAGACAAAAGACAGCCAACCTGATTTTCTTCTCTTTTATCTGTTAAGTACTGCTTCTTGTATGTAGCTGTTACTTTGCAAAGTCACAACACATCAGCATGAGATGATTTATTCAACATTTATATCTGTTCAGGAATGCACTAAATGTGAATGACTCCAGCTACCAGGGAGTGCTTCCTATGACTCCAGGAATCAGAAGTAAACAATTTGTGAGCAGAAACCATAGAGAAGCATACTTGTGTAGTGGATGAGAATATCTGGAAGTGATGACAAATTGACATTTAAGGATAAGAAACATAATTTACAGAGAGAAAGTAAGAAAGTGATGAAATAAAATAACCCTGAGAATAAATGTCTTATTCATACATAATTAGTGTGATGTGTGCCTCCCCTGTTGCCCATTAGCACTTTATTTCTGCACAAACTCTGGTGGTTACTTGAGCAGTTACTGTTCATCGTATTTGCTTTAATGTCTGGAGTAACTTAGCAATCAGGATGCTTTAGACAAAAAATCCCAAAACTGGTTTACTATACCAGGGGTATAAAAGTTGTATGTGAGTGCATGCACAAAGAAGACAGAGAAAGTTCATTTCCAGCACCATTTAAGCCTTTCTGAAGTTTCCCATGGGCACATACCAAATGACATCTAATCACTTATTTCAAATGTGCAAACCCACCTTCAGAAGATGTCACTGAGAAGAGAAGCAGCGTTTGGAAGAAATGCACCTTAGTTTTGTCAACGGAAGAGTCTTTTAATTCATTTAATATCAATCCTAATGTTCCACTGGCAGGAATCTTGAAAGCATGGGTAATACTCTTTGCAACCATCCCAGAGGCTCTAGGACATGATAGGGACTGTTAGACTGGGGACAGGATTCCTCTCATCACAGAGTGCGATCTCTGGTCCCGTCTGCTTTAATGAAGGGACTCTGACACTTCTGTGGGGAAACTGACCTGAATAAAGGTCAGCTCTATTCTTATTTCATTCTTAGGAAAGAAAAATTGCTCCAAAGAGAATCTTATCTTTGTTGAATATGGGGATAGCTTGAAGGAGATACCTAACTCTAGGACAGCTAAATTTCGTTTAGATACATCATCCTTTCAGAAATTATATCTTTGGCTATATATCTTTTATATTTCAGAAACAAAGAAGAACAGATGACAGAGCAACATCGATGCACCTGCAATGGCACTGAAGGAGTGGGAAAAGCAGTGGGCCCAGCAGGAGCAAGTGGTGTGTACAATAGGGTTGTTCTCTATCAGTTGCCCCACTTGACAGTTTTTATCTCCACTTAGATTAATAAATCAAATAACCAAAGCGCCTTTCTTGTTTTATTACTTGTTTGTACTGTTTTATGCGTTTCCCGGTGTTGAACTGTGAATACATGAAAGCAACGAAAAAGCAGGTAAATACAGTGGGCAAACAGACAACTCAAACAAAAGAGAAAGGCCCCTTTTGTGTTTGAGCTAGCAAATTTCATTTTAATGCAGCCAGATCTGCTGCTGGAAACTCTGTCTCATACTGACTGGACAGATTATGCTGTTGTGCCGTTCAGATGTTACTGCTGGCAGCTGCTAAAATGGGTTTGCATTTCCACCAGCAAGCTGATCATATTGACAGATTTAGGTCAAAGCACTGAGGAAGCAATTCACACCTGGTTTGGAGATCTGGACAGGCTAATTCATACTAATGAAAATCTTCACTGTATTTAGACTAAGACTATTTAGACTATTTAGACTATTTTTTTAAGCGCTGTTGCAGCTTGCTCACTATATTAGCATGTACAGACATGCTACCTTCTAAAAGCTGGAAATGTTTTCCTTCCTACACTTTGTGGTTTAAAATGGGCCAATTCCCTTTGTTGGCATTCGAGTTTCTTTTGTATAATTTAGCTACTGTTTAATGTAAAATCCTTAAAACTTATGACAACAAATAGTACTCAAGAAACCTTAGAAGACAAGGAAGTAACGATAATAAGCACCAAGTTATGTCCACCAATGAACTTCCTCTCCTCTTGTGTTTCTCATAAACTCAAGGCTATGAACATCCCATAGTAATGTATATAGAAAGCATTGCAAATGGTGAACATATTGCTTGTGCTAAACCAAAAATCATCTCTTATGTTGTAGCAGACCTGTAAGTCCTGATCATGTTTCTGTTACAGAGGGTACAGATCCATTACTGAGTTCCCTTGTCCAAAGCCTGTCCAGAACAGGTACAGCAGTTCCAGCATTTTGAGCAGTGCCCACTGTGAGCAGGCAGCAGGCCATCCAAAAGACATCCCAGACACCAGTGGGCACTTTTGTAAAGTACTTGCTGCTTCACTTCCAACCAAACTTGAAAGAACTGAGATGTGTGAACACTGTGTTAGGTCTTCCTTTAGAGGATCCTTGTTCAGCAAACTAAGCAGCTGTGTTTTGCTCTAGCTGAGCTTCCCAGGTGGCCTTTCCAGTGCACCCTCACTGAGACAGCTTTCCAATGCCACAGCTCAGTAGAATAAAAAAGGACATTGCTGTGGCAGGATCATTGCTCCAAAATTAGGCACACAAGCAATCCATTGAAATCTGAGTAGCTCCTTTGATTTTGTGGGCTGAATACATTCAGATTAGACCTGAGGCACAAAAGTCAAAAACATTTCCACAACAATTTACCATTGTTTCAGAGATTTTCAAGGGCAAATGAGACCAAGTAAAACTTAGTAAGCCAATGCAAATAATGACCTTTTAATTTTAAGAACTTTTTCCAGCTGACTGTGTTGACTTCCTCAATCAACAAGTAACACACCCATCCATACCTGAATTCAGGATTGCACCTGAATATAGATTTCCACAACCTGAAATCCAGCAGTCAGTACAAAGAAACGCTTGTCAGGAAGGGACATAAGCAGAAGCAGCATGAACACAGATACAATTATTTAAGGTTCAGGAGAGATGCCGTGGAAAGAGAGGTAGTGGAAGAGCCCCACTGCATGGAGTAGAAATGTTGACAGAATTTGGGAAAGAGGAATGCAGACATGAAACAGGCACCTGCAGTCCTTCCTCCTGCACTGTGCTACAACTCCTCTCCAGCCTTGGAAGAGCAGTGTTTAGGTGCTCCAAATCAAAGCCACTTGCTCAAGACAAGAGGAAAGAAAAGCAGGATTAAGGGGAAAAGAGAAATCTGTAAGCCATTTTCTAAGTAAAATTCTTTCTTAAAGAAATGGAGGAGAGTGCACTGAATGCATTAGTGTACTGTTTTGCAGTAAAGCAAAAATGTACAGATGCAAGAGAGTTTGTATAAAAACAATTCTAGAGTAAATCAAAAGTTCTTTGTGATAGCCAGTGAATGGTAAAGATACACTTGGAATTTTTAAAAATGAGCTCCTTTTAATACAGTAAAGAAAAACCCTCCAAAATGAGTAGACAGGAGGGCAGACAAGCTTTATTAAAGATTAAACAAAAATTAAAAAAACAAATCAAGTCCCTTTTTCTTTTTTTAATAAGAGTTCTTCTTAAGCTAGAATTAAGGAACCACACACCACAGTGTTTCTGTGTTTTGGTGTGCATTAATGGCACTCAGTATTGAGGAGTATTTCTTAGGTGCCTTAAAATCCATGTATACTTTGGCTTTTACTGCCCAGGACCAACCGTGTTTCATTAGAGCCACTTGAGTATCATTTGGGTATACAGAATTGTGGGTCAGTATAGTTAATTCTGCTCAGATGTTTGATAAGATACTCCCTGTCCTAAAGGAAATGTGATTTACTTCACCAAGTATGAAACATCTGCAGACATACATTGAGGCAAGTTTTACCATCTGCAAAATCACTGAGGTAAGGGGAGTATCACAACTCTACAAACCCTAGAACTTTTATTTTCCCTACACAAGGAATTTATCTATTCAAAGGGAAAGGAGATATGTATTTTATGTTTTAGGTGGTAAAGTATCCTGTGATCTCAGAATAAGAGCTTTCAAACTTGAGAATGTTTACTCTCCCTCCTGTCCTCTGGGCAAATAAGATGCAGGGCAGTTTACCAGTGCATGGGGCAGGGTGTGTCATGCACAAAG
This sequence comes from Cisticola juncidis, assembly GCA_013400215.1. Classification (NCBI taxonomy): domain Eukaryota; kingdom Metazoa; phylum Chordata; class Aves; order Passeriformes; family Cisticolidae; genus Cisticola; species Cisticola juncidis. The sequence continues at coordinate 404,783 of VXBR01000358.1, forward strand.
TTTTAAAAGTTCCTGTTTATTCTAAGTGGACATTTGAGATCCTGGGACACGGACCATAAAACCAGGTCTTTTTTCTTTTATACTTTGCCAGCAGCAGACTGCTCACTCTTCTGTGGTAGCATGCATACATATATAACAGCTTTTGAATCATTTGAAAGACCACATAAATGTGAGCTATAAGGAAGGTAGTGAAACTTGAGAATCATGTGTAGCTTGTCAGACTGGGAATTATGACAGCCGTCTACTTTAAGAGTGAGATTATAAAGATCTCTTATGAGAAAATCCATTCTAATTAAAGCATCCACAGACAGCTGCTCATATTAAAAAAAAAACACCACAATTACCCTATGCAGCACTAGTAGTCCTAGTTCTAGTGAAAAAAAAACCCAAACAAAAACAAAACAAACAACAAAGCTGTGCAGTACTACTGAGTCATATGTTAGTGTGACAACTCCTGTTTATCTTAGCTTTCTGCAGCTTTAAACATGAAATCTAAGAGGGAGGAAGCAGGAAGACAATTTAGCAGTCAAGAATAGCTGGTGTGAAAGGAAGGGAGGGAGCTTTCCCCTTGGGCTGTGAAAAGATAACTTGCAAAGTCTTGCTGTTTCTTTCAAAACCCACTTAAAATTTGGGGTGGTGATTTACTGAATACAAAAGTTCTGATAATTATTAGAAGTAATTTATGTAAATTTTTTTTCCAAAAAAAAAAAAAATCTTTTGGTTCAAAAGGTTTTTTTAGAAAGAAACAGGTTCCATAAAATGAACAAGAATATTGTAGGTGATTTTGTGCATGCATTCATACTATTTTGTGGTATATCTTAGAAACATAAGCTGGCTTGGGTTGGAAGGGACCTTAAAGATAATTTATTTCCAACCTCTTTTCCATGGGCAGGGACACCTTCCATTAGGCCAGATTACTCACAACCCCATATAACTTTGTCTTTTTTCTTTTATTTTCTATAATGATTTTGAAATCTAATTTCTATAGCTCATAATAGCAAAAATAAAAACCCACAAAAAACCAAAACACACACACAAAAACCCCCAATAAAACAAAACAAAAGAAAACAAAACCTAATCAAAAAAGCCCTGGTAAGTTTCAGCAAGTTCTTGTCATTCAAGTTAAAAAAAGTTTTATTTCAAGTTCTGCTTTTTAAAATGGTTTTAGAATGTATCTTTTGATTCACTTATATTTCCTTCAGGGAAGGGGGGAGACGTTCCAGCGTTTTAGACAGCTGTGCAAATGTCCCCATTCAGGGATTTTTGCATTCAGCAATTCTAACAAGGAGCAAAACTGACTCAGCTTTGCTGCCTTGGACATTCCATGGGGATGGATTTTCTCCCCACCATGGACCAAGCAACAAATATTGTTCAAAGCAAAGCTTTGGACATCAACTAACAAGAGGTTCTACAGCTCTTCTATACTCAGAAGCCACAGGAGCTGCTGCCTGTGGCATCCTTTTTTCCACTATGATAATGACACCGTTGTAGCACTTCCACTCCAAAATTAATTTCCATAGCTTAAAATGAAGCCAGCATGTGATTAAGCAAACTGCTATGTGTAAAAGAAAATTTAGGACTTCTAGAAAAATGCTCTACAATTATTTTTAGTGATGAAGTAGACACACGATAGTACAGCACACATGCAAGAGACCACTGAACATTTCTTGAGCATAGGTTTGTGATTTATGTGGAGGCTCTCAGGTAGACACTGTGACTGTGTGATGGTGACCTCTGATGTGAAGGCTGCTTTCCCAGAAGTGCCAGAGCACTTGGCACAAACCCGAAAGTCATGAGACTTGCATGAGACACAGACATTACCATCTGTACCTTCGACCTCTTTTGTAAAATGCTAAGAACTGCCACTGCTCTCCCTTGAATGGCTGCTAAAAAGCCTAACTAATCAGTTAATAAAGTACACTGAGGCTTTCTCACAGCATGAGTATTTGGTTCTCTGGGACAGAAGAAAATGAAAAAAAGAGCTATCAATGCAGAGTCGCAATTCCATCTTAGAAAATGGAAGTTTACTTTAGGACCACTAAGGCACACAGAATGAGAGTCTCAGAATGGCAGCTTCATTGAAGCCTGCTGAACTTACTGGATGTAGCTCAGTAAAATATATGGACATCAGTTTTTAAGAAGTAGCATGTTAAAAATGTTTGAGAACTGGAAATTAATGCATGAGTCTTTTGGCTCTTCGGACTCAGAACAGCCGAAGTTTGAGTAGAGTTTGCAATTAAGTGATTAGTAAATATACATTTCAATAAATATTAGGTACCTATTTTCATACTTCCCTATACTTCATGAATAAGAGCAATACCAGTGTTGTTTAAGAGCTTTCTCAGTCAGTTTCTTCCAGCTGCAGTTATTAAAACAGTCAGATAGATAGGGCTGTTTCTGAGGCTTCAAAAGAGAACGTCATGTCCCCTGTGTGTGGTGAAACAATATCTATTTAATGTTCATTTTACAGAATACAAGCTCTCTAAACTATTTTTGCATCTGCATTTTCACAATGCTCATTTCCCTGGTATCTGGAGAGGTTAAAGAGCTTTCTCATCTACAGCAAAAGCAATAATGTTTCTGCCAATACCTGGAATGAAAGCTGAAACAGCATTCAAAATACATCTTGAATAAATGTTCAAAAACATACCCTTAGGGTAGTTTCCCTTGTTACTGGCAAATCAAGTTTGCGTGTGTCTGATAAAATGGTTTGAACTACGGAAGTTTAATGCTGCAAAGAATGTTTGATGATGTTAGGACATGCCACATGACAAGCTCAGAGCAACTCAAGATTCTCCTAGTGTGCCTGTCCTTGCTACTAAAAACAATCTATCAGATGCATTGAGCTGGACACTCACTTTCTTCATCCTTCTAGCTACTGGCATTTTACAGTTAATTTCTAAAGTTTTGCCTCCTACCTTTCTTTGGTAAGCCTGAAGATTTATAGTAACTTGTCTTTGTTACAGCACGTGACATAAAACTCCCTGAACTCTTTTTCTGAAATGATCAAAATAATAATCAATGACTTACACTACTCAAGTGAGAAACAAGGCACATATTTTTGCCAGTAAGGAGAACAATTAGCAAAAGAAAGCCTTAAGAGGGAAAAATTCTTCTCTCTCCTGAGCACTTCAAATCATTACTAGGTAACTTCCCAGAGATTCAGCTAAACATGGAGGTCAGTGGTGAGGTAAGTGGGTAAACTTGTAGAGAACAGGAAAGATTTTAAGTAACTTAATCATAAAAGCAAAGCAAAGCATACTAAGCCAAATGAAATGAAAAGAAAGCTCAAGTAGTACTGCATTAAGTAAGTTTAAACCCTTTATTGAATTCTAACTATTGAATTGGAGGACATCACTGGGCAGAGATGCTCTTCCATAACCGCCTCTGTAACTGTCACCCCAGCAATCTTTAATGTTCACCCCAGGATGTAAAGTCCCACCTAGGAGTGAGGAAACCAAGCCAGTTATGAAAGACACCCCAGATACTAGAGGCTCTAGGATGGTGGGAAATATGGATCCAGTTTCTATTTCTTTAATTCAAATACAAGCCCCTAGAAGCTGAGCAATTATATTGCACAATACTATTTTCAGTGGCAACATTAATTCCATTTCCTTCTACTTGTGAAACTTCTACTTTTCAGAAACAAAAAGTTTCCCAATGTCTTATCAGTGCTTGTGGTGGTGTTAGAACCACAGAGAACAAAAAGTTCAGTTTCAGTTCTCTTTTGGTTTTTAGCCATTGAAACATTCAACTGGTATTTTGGCTGACACAGAGCTCTGGTCAAAAGAGAGAACTGGGATCATGGTATATGACAAAAACCAGTGCTCAGCAACAGCTTGATTGCATTAAGCTTGATTTGGTGGTGACTCTGCACCATTTCAGGTAGTATAATGTTCCTTGATTTCTTCCAGGACACACAAACTGCAGACTTTTTTTTCTGGAAAGTTTTCAAAACCAGTGCACACTGAAAGCCTCCAAAAACTGAGCACAACCTTCTTAAAGAGGCATTCCATAAAAGTATTTGCAAAATATTTGTGGATGGATGCATTTGCCCTTGGCTATTATGTTCCAGTTTGCATCTGCAGAGTAATAAAAAGATGTGTGTTTGTTTGGCTTATAGCTTTGAGTCCAGCAAGTAAAGACAGAGGCAATTAATATTAGGATTTTAAGACTGCTAATTCTCCCCTGTGTGATCTCTCCTATTCTGGTCACACTTTGAAGTAATAACTCTTGTAAGCCATGTCCAAGAGTAAAACCCAAACAGGCAGAAACCACAGTTTCTGTCCGCTGATGCTAGTTACCACCACCTGCATAAAGGTTTGCAATGTTGAGTGCACCGGCAGCCTCTTCCAGAAAAATGCAGTGGAAAAGGCTATATTACAACAGATGCATTTCAGATTTTCCTGCTGAACACAATCCTTTCTGTGATAATATACACAGTCTGCATCTATATCTTGTACATACATTTGTCATGACTGCTTTACAGTAACCTCTTTGGCGAATTTTCCAAGGTTTTGTTGTTGTTGTTGTTTTTCAAAAAGAGCCAACAAAAGGAACTGTTGGCATATAAACTGCATGGTAATTCCTGTATTTAAGACCTGTTTAATCTACAGAACTAGTCCCAGGAGAGGCAATCAATCAAATCAAACCCAACCAACACGATGTTTCCCTTAACTATTAGCAGTCAAAGTTATGCAAAGTTATTCTCTCTCTCTGGCCAGAAGTTTACAGTAGTCTTTTCTGTCCAGTTTAACAGGAGAGGTTGAGTGAACTTCATGGCAGCGGCACTCCTCTGGAACCTAAAAAATAGGTCTCCTATTCCTTCAGGAAGTATTACAACCACTGCTGGCTGCATAGAGGGTTGTTGTCTCGCAGGCTCTTTTAAGGCTGGTAGTTCTGTCCAGGTCTCAGAAGGCACATCCTTACTGCTAAATATGAGAGACAGGATTTGGGTTAAGCAGGAGGCCCACAAATAATGCACAATGTTTAAATATTAGTTCACACCCTGGTTCCTTTCAGCCTGCTTCAGGTAACTCTCTCCAAGATATATTTAGTTCCAGAAGAAGCCTCAGCTGTGCAGCCATGAGCCAGCTTGTGCCATTTGGCTTTGAGGCCAGGGGTTGGCTCATGGCCCCTTTTTAATTAGCAGCATAAACATCTCTTCAAAGAACATATGTGGGTGTCAACCCTCATTAGAGGATTTGTGGTTGTGAATCCCTAGTGAGCAGAGTCATCTCTGTTGAAGACTTAATTTAAGCACCTGCAGTCTAGAAAAAAAGGAAAGATTTAATTAGAATTTTTTATTAGTTAGCCCTAATGGAAGCACCCCTCTGAGGTGTTTCTCTTTCCCTCACCAATTAGGATGCTTCCTTACTTAGCATTTTGGATTGTCAGCTAAGACAGGAATGCCAAAGGCAGACATCATATTTTGTACCACATAGGCATCCACCTCAACAATCAGATCCACCCCTAGACTCCTCCATGAAGAATTTTTCTTTTACAGGTTTTCACCAGGCTTAGACTCAATCTCCACTCATCCAGCCTCTGCTGATGCAAATTTAAATGAAGAACAGAAGCTTCCTTAGAAGAGCTTAGAAGTGGTTAAGAGGCCAGGCAGGACAAAACCTCACACACCAGGAAAAAAGTGAACAAAGATTTTATAATATCGAATAACAGAACCATGTTCTTTTTCCTCTGCTGTTTTTCAAGTCATAATAGATGCTATCACTCTTGCTCTTTCTTTCCCCTTTAATGGGTCAACATCAGCTCAGGAATAACCACAGTCGTCTGGTCACTGGCTCAGAGTCCTTGATCTCAGAACTAATACTTCGAGACCAGTTCCTGTGGCAAATCCAAAAAGGAGGATGCCAAAGAAAGTTGCCAGAGACCTTTCCCTTTCAAGTACAAACAATCCAAACCATATCTAAACCATATCTGATTTGTTCTATAAAAGTACACATGGTTTGTTTTGTTTTGTATTGTATTACCTTTCTTTTCCTCGCTTTTCAGAGTCTTAAACTCTTCAAGGCAGGACCCTGTTCTTGACTTGATCCAGTTTTACCTCCTGACCATGCCATGTGCACAGCAGCTGAACGGGTCCAATTCTGCACTAACACTGACTGTCCTGAACATCAGAAAACAGAATGGTATTTTTGTTTAGATATTGTAACAAACAAAATACCAAAGTGTTTGGATTGTGATGGAAAGGCCAGTGCATGCGTAACTAATATTTACTATCAGAACATCTCATGTGTTCTAGCCCAGATGCTCTGATTCACTATTACATTTGTGAGCCACCTCAATATAACATAGTAACAAATACAGATGAGCCATAATTGTCTCAGTTTTCTACCATCCTCTCTCCTTCTTCTCCTCAGTCTTCACAGCTGGATTAGCAGCTGGCACCTGTAGGAGTGGACACAAGAAAACACTAGTATTTCTCCATTTTCTGCTACCTGAATTTGGGTCATACCTGTATCATCCTGTCTCTCCAACATCCCAGGAAGATCCACTGTCCTTCAAGATAAGAATCAGTATCTGTGAGATTAAGGATAAGTAGCATTTATCAGTGATTTTGAGGTCTCTGGAGATTTTTAAGGCCAGCTCAAAGGAAACAGCATAGGGACAATTAACTGGATTGCCATTGCAGCTTTTTGACTGTTGCTGCACATGACAGATCGGTACCTCCTACGGAAATCCCCTTGTCTTCAAACAAGGGCTGTTTCTTTAATTTACCATTATTTCTGATTCTCTTTCTCCCCTTTCCTTTTACTTGTATTTGTCCTATTTTCTGCATATATGAAAAATACAAAACTTCATAAGCATACACAACAAAACCCAAAACGTAACAAGCTGTGCATAATTATTTCCTTAAGGATTCCTAAACTTGTAACCCAGACTTTGCTCACTGACTAAATGCAATGATAACACAAAACAATCCCATTTACATGGCATATATCTGCACAAGAATTTATTTGCAAATTTGAATGATGAAGTTCTGCTATTCTGCTGCTTTTCTTCATTGCTACTCATATTCAATAGAATCAAAAATTATTTGCTGTAGTTCCCATAAAACCGAAAAAATAACCCTACGAGTACATGGTAAGTTTGCTAAAACAAGAACTGTATAAGGAGAAGCTCAGTTATGAAAGAACAGAAAAATGATCAGCCTTAAGGAAAATGTATAGGAAAGGTAGTCCAGGTTATCTGATTTTCTGACTGTTCATGTTTTGGAATTAGTTCTGCAATTCACTTGCAGCTGGAAGAGCTTTATTCACATGACAAGGTGTACAGAGCTTAGGCAATGCCCTCATTTAGATTGCCAGCTGCTTTGGACAAGGCTTTTTGGCTTTATTCCATGAAGTCCAAGTTGCTTGCAGCCCACAGACACTACCAGAACACAAACATTTAATCCCATTACTCAAGTGCAAGCGTGTCAGGCAGGTTTTCTGGTACTACTGAAGTTTCAAGAAAATGCATTCATTTCTACTGCTTTGTGATTCTATCCGCAGGCTAACACATGCCATGAGACAGTTTTTTCCCTTATCTTTTTTTCTACCCAGAGGAAAGGGAAAAAAAACCCCAAACTATTTCACAACAAACTTAACCATGCTGTGGAATTAAGGAAAAGTTTCAAAACAGAGGGCAAAGCCAACGTTTACTGCTTCACAAAGGATTAAAGGAATTTGCAGATCTACTCCATAAGTTCTCTTCAAGGAGATGGACTGCTTTTATGTAAACTGCCTTTCATCTTATCATATATTGTTCACACTGAGGATATAAAGTAGACAGGATATCAAGTGAGGCTATGAAATGATGCAGAAGGAAACATGGCTCTTTTCAGCAGTTTATGTTCTGAAACACAGCTGAAACACTCCAAACACTCCAAGATTTCCACATCTCCCTAGCTTTCTTGGAAATATGCTTGTGCTTATGTAAACCCCACACACCTGTGATTCACATTTTGAAGCAGAACGTGAATTTCTTGAGCAAACTGTTGGTTTAATCTAAGTAAGCCTACTCTTGGGAATGAGCTGAGGCTTTCCCTGATGGAGTCTTCCATTATGTTAATGTCCCTTAAGGGTAGTTTTTGTTCTGCTACATTATAAAGTTAATTTGAATTTTTATGAATACTTGATACTTTTCAATCAATATTGGCATTTACACTCAATTCCGTATAACAAGACTGTCTGCCAGGGAAAATGATCATCTCAGTTGTCTGGAATAGCTTGCCAAATAAATAGCACATTTCTTCCTGTTTCCTTTGGAAAACAGATCACTGACAATGCAAAACAATCTAAACCACTATTTTTAACAGAATGTTCTGTGCAGTAAGTTTGGAATTCGACAGAAGTACAAGATATCCATGCCCAGACACTGAATTTTATTCCAAGTCATCTTCACTCAGTGCCATTTATAAACTGCTTTCCAAATAAACTTTAAGATACTGAGCTGTGAAAATACAGCAATGAAACTTCATTTTAAATGGGACCTTAGTAAGACAATATCAGGAAGGTAATTTTTTCCCAGTGTCAAATTTCAGAAGTGCTTAAAAGTCTTACCATTTGAACTAGATGAAGTTGGGGCTGCAAGTACTCAGTGCTTCAGAAAAGCATGCCCACGTTGTCAGACTGTGCATAACTACATTTGGCTCCTCATCAAAGAGAATCATTCAGCTCACACAAAAACCACAGGGCTGGATAACAAAGCCACAGATTTGTTATCAGCTACAAGGCTGATAGCACTGAACATGGTAAGGCAGATGCATGGTCTCTCTCCACCCAACCTACCCAACCACAGATCTCCTCCTGCATGGGAAGAGCCAGTAAGACGTCTTCAGAAGCAAGATAAACTCCAGTAACACTCACACAGCTTCCAGATCAGACTGCACTTATCAACGAGATGAGAGCATAATTAAAAGAGCTGAGACCAGCTGCATCAACCCAAGTAGCTGCATCTGTAAATTAAGTGGGACCCATTTTATATTACCAATGCTGTTTCTTGTTGATTGAAAAGATCAGGTGCTAAAAGTGTTCCTTTTTATAAGGCAGAAGTAGGTCACTTAATGTGAACTCAGATCCAGTGAAGAGTAAACCATTGATACAGCTACACATTTTTGTCTACATTTTTTTTCCTTCTTTCATATATAGAAAAATCCTTTCCATTGACTATGTATACCTACTCAGAGCTGCACAATTCACAGCAGTCAGTGACTGCCTAGATAAACATGGATTAAATCAAAACACATTTTTATGATTTTCTTTGGCTTAAAAAAAATCAGTTCTTCTAAATACCTTTTTTCCTCTGAGTTCCTGAACTTTCATTTCAATTATTTACATTTTAAAGGAACTGAATGGGATATTAGCAAAGTTATGTAAAGAAACTGTATTAGACCCTGACCTTAGCATTACAATATCTCAGTTTTAGAAAAATATAAGTTTCCTGAAGAGGTCGGTATTCATTAAACATACTGCAAAAATTGAATTCAACACATTTGTACTGGCTCAATGAAATGCATAAGAAAGGAAAAAGCATGTATCAAGGGTTCCAAAAATGAAGTTAGTATAACCTCCTGCAGAAAGGGTTGAAAAGTAAAAGAAACATTATCAGTACCTTTTCTGTTTTCTATTATTGCAAAAAAAATGGTTCCAAAAATTTCAGCTTAGGTGTATTAGAGTTGACATCCTCATCATGTTATCTGCTGCTTCTATTACTGAAAATTTCATTCTTGGATACAGATATCATACCTTGTTTAGTAAAATCTGCGTGCAGACTGCAAAGTATTAAGGGTTGGCTGCATTGCTAGAGCTCAGTTTGGGAATTTGGCCACAGGCTCATTCTTTCTATATGTCTGGCCACAAAGACAAAGGAATATTTTATTTTTCTAGGGGAACAACAGAAATGTCAGGGACAAGAAGTGAACAAAAACAAAGAAGAAATATTACTTTTTTTTAACACAGAAGAAACATTATTTTAATTCTTCTAACTAAAAAAAGAATAGTCAAAATAGAAAAATACAGCAAAAAATGCATGCGTAATAATGCATGATCTTTCTACAGGACAGAAAGATCACGTCTGAAAAGGCAAAACCTTATCTTTTAGCTAAGAACAAAAATAACATATTTGAGTACCACTGTCCAGTTGGACTCTGCCCCAGAAATGAGACTCTTTTAAGCACTTGATCTTAGCAAGAAAGGAATGTCTCCTCTCTGGTACATTCACAGAAGGCAGTGGGCAGCCAAGGCTGCATCTGGGTGCCAGGAGTGCAGCAGGCACCTGTGCTCCTGGGAAACAAGGCTACTGCAGAGCAATGGATCTGCCCTGCTGATCCACACTGCATGGCCAAGTCTATTCCGTGCTTAGGATCCACAAAGCTTTTTTTATGCCCAGCCACAAGAACAACTTGTAGGGCTCGGTCTCTTTCAGATGTTCAATCCCTCTTCCAAGAAGGCTGAACTGAGTAGAGAAGCAGCAAAATACCTGAGAGGTATGCCTTTATTTTGTGTATTTGTCACACTTTTTTTTCAAGTACATTTAATAGTCTGTGAACACAATCTATTGACCATCTAACTGTGGTTTCATACAATTTTGGCATCTGCATCTGGGCAAGGTGCACCCTTTTTAACTGTGTTAGATACCAGACTTCTCTCCACTTCTAAAAAGTCAAGATAGATTCACTTTTGGAGCATTTCTGTGCAAGAAGTTAAAACCATCATTCATTGTCCAAGCCTCTTACCGTGGTTCAGACAGCCAAATCCACGTATCTGTCCATTGTTCATATGAACCAGTGAAAAACAAGACTACCAGCTGCTTTTATAGGTATCTATGCCTGCTTTTATTCCATACGCTGCTCAAGGTAACACATAAATTAAGAAATGTGTTTACTTCTTTAAAGAACTAAGCAAGAATCATGCAATCATAGAGTCATTAAGGCTGGGAAAGAACTCCAAGATTACTGAACCTAACCTTTGGCCAAGTAACAGAAAGCAAAATGTACCCTGGGCTGCATGCAGAGCCCCGTGGGCAGCAGGGCCAGGGAGAGGATTCTGCCCCTCTGCTCTGCCCTGCTGAGACCCCACCTGCAGGGCTGCATCCAGCTCTGGGGTCCCAGCACGGGAAGGACCTGTTGGAGTGAGTCCAGAGGAGGGCCACAAGCATGATTAGAGGGCTGGAGCACCTCTCCCATGAGAAAAGGCTGACAAAATTAGGGTTATTCAGGTTGCAGAGGAGAAGGCTTTGGGATAACCTAACTGTAGCCTTCCAGTACCCAAAGGGAACCTGCAAGAAAGCTGGAGCCTGTTTACTAGAGCTCATAGGAATAGGACAAGGGGAGATGGCTGCAAACTGAAAAAGGGTAGGTTTAGATCCGATATTAGGAAGAAATTCTTTACTCTGAGGGTGGTGAGGAACAGCAACACTTGCCCAAAGAAGTTGTGGATGCCCCATTCCTGGAAATATTTAGGGCCAGGTTGGACAGGGCTTGGAGATACCTGGCCTAGGGGAAGGTGTCCCTGTCTGTGGTGGGGAGTGTTGGAACTAGATTATCTTTAAGCTCCCTTCCAATCAAAATCATTCCATGATTATGCCAAAATCAACATTTGGGTACCAAAGGATTCTTGTCTGTTTGTTTATTTTGTTTATGGGTAAGGGACTCACAATGCTTAAGTCACCTAAATAATTATAGCTTATATAAAATGGCTTATTTAAAAGAGGAATGAGGTTTCAAGAATAAGCTTATCTAATCACTCCCTTCCTTCCATGAGATACTTTATAACAGCATTGTTGAACTGTACATGTAGAAACGTCATCTCTTGGGCCTCCTTAGGTCAAAGGTAATCCCTTGAATTCCCCTTGCAATAACCAGGCAGGCTGGTCACATCCAAGTGCAGAGGTATGACCCCTACTCACAGACACTAATTCGGATCAAGCATAACTGCTTACCTCAGCAGGTAAGAGCTGAAGTCCCACTGATGGAGACAGAAGATACACAGGACCTGCTCCCCAGGCTGGAGAGTGAGGAGCAGAACAGCAGGGTGGGAATCTGCAGGTGGATGGTCAAGAACTGCACCAGCCACACAAGCCACAATAGCATGTATAGTCACTGAGAGAGATTACAAGGAAGGTTTGAATCTGGGACTGCAAGAGGTAGAAATATTGATGAAGGGGAAAGATGGCTGAGCAGATGGGCTGGTCAAATAGAAAAAAGAAAATTCAATCAGACTAAGCAGAACATACCCTTTTCACCTTAACAGTGACAATGAAACTCACCCAGGCTTAGTCACTTCCTTTTTCAACCAGAATTTCTGAATTACTAAGTCATGCCTGAAGATTAAACATCACAAATCTGCTTTCAAGAGTGATTGTGCTACTACCCCAAATATTTTTACTTATAACACAATTCACAGTAGATATTTAAATAGTGTTTTCTGTACGAAAATGCTGATTTTTAGTATGCATATATAGGCATTGTAATGATGGGCCTGAAATCCTACTGGGCTTCATGCCTTAAAAACTCAAAGGAAAAACACAGCAGTCTATGTCTCCAACAATCTGAAGTTTAGGTATAGCAGTAATCACCAGTCAAATTTTAAAGCTAGGCTTAAAAGCAGAAGACGACAACACTGGTAATTTAACTGTTGTCCTCCTTTGAGTGGTACCACAGCAAAAAAAGATCTTTTAAGAATCTGATGGTGAATTAAAAAATGGAGATGCCCAGTGATCCGCTGCAGTGAAGGACAACACAGAAGGAGCTAGCAGGTGCTTTGTTTACAGTATGCACAATGCAGGCTGGCATCATGGACTTGGATATGGGAACTCACTTCAACACTCAGTGAGCAACTAATAGTGGAGATGGGATAACAGCTTTGTAGAAGAGTACAAAGATCACAACAATTCTTTTCAACAGAGACGGGAAAATCAGCAATACACATTAAGTGGTCCAAGCACTGACACTGTCAAAGCAGAAAGAGAGAACAATTATCTTAGCAGTTTTACTTTGGACAGATTTCACATAGTGAAGCCACTACAAGGCCAAAGATTACATCTGGTGAGGAGGTATTGGATGAATTTCATATTTAGGGGTGAAAAGAAAAAAATGTGTATCTTCAATGCAGGCCTTAAGACTTACCCAGAATATTAGCTTGTGGAAAAATCAAAGACAATGCCCCAGATTATGGGGCTCAAAGACTGGAAACATAGAGGTTTTATCTCCAGTGACTACCGAGAGAGAAGAAAAAACCTTGGAGGAAAAGGTCTTGAGTCACCCAGTAGCTTAAGAGGTGAGCCCAAGATTACAGTATGCCCTGAAGGAGATACGTTTGGACTGAAGGGGATTTTTGGGATGCAGCAACAAGGAGGCAGGAGTAGGATTTGCATTCATGGACCAAGAGAAAAAACAAAGAGAAAGGGAGTTCTCTAAAGCTCCCTTACACTTAGAAATTATTTTTTCCTTGTGAAAACTCACTTTGAGCCTTTATTTTTAAAGGTAAATGTGTTTTACATTGTCCTGGAGGAGATTCTGCCTCTCACAAAATTGAGCCTAACAGAATAGACTTTTTGCTGCATATTCCACCCAGTTTGCTCCCACTGAGACTTGTGGTAAAGTCTGTGACACCATGCAGTAGTCCCATTTCACTGATGCAAATTTGAGGGGAGACAGCCAGCTCCACCAGCTACAGGCAAACAGCAGCAGTACCACAGCCCATGGCTGAAAGAAGTGTGATTCTGTTGATTCTTAGATCCAGCTACTCACACCTTGTGTTTTGTCATAAAGCTTGCTAGCATCCAGTGTGACAGACACTTGACAAAAACACTTAGAACAGAAAAGCTGTGAGGTTACCAAATCCTGATATGATGTATTACAAGGGAACAAGGCAATTACCAACGGAAAAACAACTGGATCTTCTCAAAGAGCTTATAAGATTCAGAGCCTGGAAAACAGACAAGCTTTAGCTACTAGAACAAAAATCTTTTCAAAGTATATACTGCCCTCCTGTGTACAACTCAGTGTTTACCCAACAGCTGCAACCTACTTCAAAAATTGAAAATAATGTGGTGCTGTGGTGTCCCAGATAATGTAGGAACAGTGGTAAAATCTTGGCACTAGGGAACAAATTGAAGAGATAGTTCAGACCAGGGCTGTCATCAAGGACAAACAAATCACTGCCATGGGCCTTCATCCATCTTTTATGAAGAAGAATATGCTGGATCCCTAGCACCAGAAGCCATGAGAGCTGCAGAACTCCTTTTCACAGGCAAAAGGCAAAGCATCCCCAAGCTGCCTCTGCCACCACAATCAGATTGTCCAAAAATAACTGACTGCTTTAACTAAAACTAATTTCTTCCAATTAAAGCTTCTAACAAACAATGTTATTTTGGCACACTTCTGCTTAAATACTTACCTGTGCAGAGCTAATTTCTTTATTTGGTTATTCTTGATACCTTCTTAAACAGTTCTGTTCTTTTGAAAAAAAAAGTATTTTAATTGTATTAAAAGAACTTCAGTGTGAAAAATTAACTGTTTATTTCTGTTAAACAATGCTATGCTGTGCAGAGATCTTACTGCACTAGTATACATCACTTCTCAGTGTAATGAAAGTTTTACCACTAAATACCTCACTTCTGCTTTTTATTTTACCTTTTCCTTTTCAGAAAAGCAGATCCTCAAGCAACTGCGGAGCACAACTGAGAGCACATTCACAGCCACAGTGAAAGGCACTCTCTGTTTCCCATTTCAAGTCATATATGCACTTGCATGCTCTAAACATTAAACTGCAGAAGTCTCTTCAGATCATAGTAAGATTGATTTGAAAAATATTTGTCTTCTAGGGATACCATGGCTTCCTAACACAATTTAAAAAAAATCACTTATCTCAGTTACTCTTTGCAAAAATCCAGTATAATCTTTACAGAAGTTAAGTAAAAACTTCAGGAGATAAGAAAATCTGAGTAGCTAAAGTCTCAGAATGTTTACATTGCACATTGAAGAAGAGCGTTATTGCTGAAATAGATTCTTTATTTCTTGAAACATTCCAAAACAGCAGTATACACAGTTGTAATCAAATATTAAGTCATATGCCATTATAAGAAAGCATTGATTAGTGCAACTGGATTTTGTAAAAGATCTATCAAAAAGATTTATTCGCATTAAAACTCATTTTCCATAAGCAACTGTTAATAAAACATTACAATTTTATTCTTTGTAATAAAGTACTGAAAATCAACAGTAGTTTTAGAGATCACTGTACCTTTGTAAGTGCAATGTGATTTATGCTGCCATTTTAAATACAAAACACTATGACAATAAATTAACAATTCAACAAATGGTGATAGACCAACGAAACCATGCTGACCCAGCTGGATGGTAATTTCCAGTGAATGCTACCTTTTCTTTTTGTGCTTCTGCAACATAAATATACTGCTTTGTATTGCCAATGGTAAGACTTTGTAAGATATGTTCCTAGTGCTAAAAAAGTACGTTACCCCAAAAATATTATTTATGGCACCGAAAAAGTTAAATTATCTCTCTGTAGTTCAAGGTTCAGGCAAGTTTAAGTGAACTTAAGTATACAAAATAAAATGTACTGAAAACACTAGAAAAAAATTCAAGCACATACATATGTACCTCAAAATTCAAAATAAAAGCGTGATGCCTTTACACTGAATAAATTATCTCAGAACTTCAGTATGGCAAAGCTGCCCAAAAGCAAAATCTCATAGTTCGTTCCAAGGAAACATTCTTGTATTTTGCACACATGTAATACTTTCCTCAGTTCCAACTGCCAACACTGCCATTGTTAGTCTGATAACAATGCAGCTGCTCAGGTAACTGATTAAGTGCAATATTTAGTGTTTGATAAGATGTTCATTTTCAAAAAATGACATGGCATTGTAGAAGGTTACAGATTAAAATCCTGGGGAAAATAATACTCTTGTGACCTTCTTTCTCCGAATCATTGTTACCCAGCCAGCTGGGTAATGAAATCCACATTATGTGTTTTCCACTGTTGAGGGCCATCCTTCATCAATAGCAGCCGTCTCTCCAGTTCCCATCTCGTATCGTGCTCAGTGATGACAGTGGCTTTGGAGGCTGAAGAAAACTGTATTAACCAAATGATGATGGGGAAAAAAAAAAGGAAAATGAGGTAATATTTCCTGTGAAAGATCAAGGTAAAAGACATCATTTACTTCGGCAGTGACAACGGCTTTGGGAAGACATCCCTCTGGTGTATTTCTGGCTACATGTTAATGCACATATAAAGTTCTATGGTGAAAGTAAGGCCACTTCCAGTGAGAAGAGCATGAAAGATTTGTAAAAAGGAATAAAGTGAATAATTATAATCATGAATGAAATGCCTCAAAATGGTAACATTTGGTTTTTCAGGGCTAAAGACAGTAAAAACATTTTTGTCACTGCGGGCAGCAGAGATCTAATGGGAAACACTTTCCAAAAAGCTACTATGCTCAGCATGCTCATGAAAAACCAGCAATTTATAAAAATACTGTGCAAGCAGCAAAGAATTTTATAGGCTGAATAATGGCATCGAGTTCTGCTTCTGACCTACTTTTATCTGTCACAAGACATGTGATGATGTGTTTCCAGAGCCACCAGTTCCAGCACTGCAACTCCTGATGGGAACTCACCATCTCCTGGGTCCCCACCCTCACAGCTGGGCTGCATCTCTCACTCCTCAATGAGGCCTTCTAAAACACTTCATAACCATCTTCCAAACCCTCCAGGTACTACTGAGGCAACTATTTCAAGTAAAACTAAAAAAAAGGAAAAACAACCATCTGACTTGATCTAACTGCCAACCCACTGGTAACACAGCAGGCTCCGTATCTAATTTGCCATAAGCATAATTTTGTCACACCCCAGTTTGCTGAAAAAAATGTGTTTCAATTTTGTGAAAACATTCATATAAAACTATTTCATATAAAAGCAGATCTCAAACCTTGTTTTCACACTCCTCTGCTTTTGCTGTAAGTTACTGATGCCTCCTCTCCCTTTAACATGCTTGTTGCAGTAAAAAGGCAGAGGTATCTTGTAAAGCAGGCAGTTGGTGAGTCAGTCATCAGAGCAGCTTCAACTCTCTGCTACAACTGCTTTTTTAGTAGCAGAAACACTGCACTGAAGTAAAAATGTTGGGTAAAGTTAGATTCAGCCAAGCTGCTTTTGTGCAGCTCCACTTTGGTGCAGCATCATTTATCTTTGATATAAATCCAGTTACTTGAGACTAAGAACATAATCTGCCTCTGCTGTTTTCTGCAACTGCTGATTTCATTTCCAGAGAAAAAAGAAGACAGTATGTTTAATAAACTTAAAAAAAAAAAAAACCAACAACAAAAACAAACTACAGAGGGCAAAAAATAAGTAAATTAGCTAACTTGAAAATAATTTTAAGAATACTGCTATGTATCCAGAGGGGAATCTCTGCTACAGGGTACTGACAGAGAAACACGCCAGTTGTGAAAACCACTTCCAACAAGCACAAGCTGTCAGTATGACATCACACTGTTTGAGGTAACAGGGTTTTGGAGGGGCCACAGTGCATTTCTACTCTTCCATCACCAGCGGGATTGCAGTGACTGGCTCCAGTCCAAGGTAGCAGGAATAAGCAAGCCCTGGCTCCACAGGAATGCTTACATTCCTGCCACACTTGTGCCTGGTATCTGGCATGATGCAGACCCTGAGCTGCTGATTGACTTTCTGGCTTTAGCTGGAACCTGTCTCATCTCTGTGGCCTTGTCTGGAAACTGCTGACTCTGATCACCACCAATGTCGCTCTAGGCTGAGCACTGCAGGCCAGCCCAGCTGTCCCACCTGGCTCCCTGCTCAGCCTTGCCCCAAGGGCAGCTGCCCCCACTGCCCTTCACACTGCATAAGGTTAAACACAGAGAACTGGAAGGTGGGGTCTGCAAGGAGCCCTGTGATTGGAAGGGCTGAGGGTTGTGTGGATCCCTTTTGGTCAACAGGAGCAAAAAAAAAAAAAAAAAAAAGGTGCTGTCTGACTTCTAAGGGTAAGAAGAGATGGATTACATCATCAGAATTTCTTTACACTGCTTGAATCTCTGATGGTAAGGAGAAAACCAGTTAATATTTAGTTAAGCAATTTTATGTGACAAGTTATCAAATTTATTACAAGTTATACAATTTATTACAAGTTATTAAAAGCACTCCCTCATCCAGTGTTTTATTCTATGCAGTAAATATTGAAGTTCCCTAACGCAACCCCAATATAATATGTCTAAGAACCCATTTTTATTATCTAAAATACCAGTGGCTACTTTACGGTCTGGCCAAAGGTAGGAAGACAGACCTGCTCTGAGTGTGCACTTCTCCCTGAATATCTGATTTATTTAAAAAAACAAAAGACATGCTCTATTTTTCATCAAGTCATGACTATAAATACTATTTAAGTTTGAAAGAAGCTAGCCTCTTAAACTGATAATCAGAACTACCATTCATTAGAAAAAAATTGACAACTGAATTCCTTCCAAGAAAAGTATGTATGAACTGAAGCTGCTTGAATTTTTCCAAATGAACCAGTAAAATTGAACGAGAGTATTAAAGAACTGTAGGCTGAGCTCCAGTCTACCTGTGCTTTTGAAATCCTATGAGCTCTGCATTCCCACGGTGCAAAGACCATCCATCTTCAACCATCTCTGGTTTGGCTCTATGGCTCTATAGGATGCTGCTAAGGCACATTTGAAGGAAAGGAAACAGGAGCACAGACTTCCTGGACTATAAATAGCTTGGTTACTGATTTGAATCAGCTTCTAATAAAAATAGTGTTGAGAGTACAATGTTTCACTCTCCCACTGAAACCTCTTAATTCTGTTTTTCTTTAATATTGTCTGTTGTATGAGAAGTTACAAAATAGCAAGGGACTGGTCTTCATGACCCAGAAAGGCTTACTCACATGTCGCTATGAAAGATTTAAGAGCTCTGCAGAAGAACATGAAGTAGGGAAAGGAAAAAGAAAAAAGGATAGAAACCCCTCAACTATAAAGAAATCTAACTGAAAGAGCTTCCAGCTGAGAGCAAAGAAGGTTATAATAGAAATCTCATGGTACAGTCTTCATCAAAGAAGGAACCTGACGGCTCTTTATCAAAGTTTCACCACAGTTGGTCAAAATCTGTTGTCAGTCACATCAGTGTAATCCCCAAGTAACTCAACCAAAGAGAGAACGTGAACAATTGAATTATTCTGGATGTAGCCAGTAGGTAGTGAAAAGTAGAAAAATGATGAGAGCTAAACAGTGACAGTTCATCCAACAGAAAATGAGGTGGTCACACAGCGGGCCCTCACAAGAGGAGGGATGTGTGCAACAGGAAAAAACAGTTGGAGGAATAAACACAAATTGAGAGAAGTTTTCCCTTGAGAAGACTTAATTCCTTTTAATTACAGAACAAGCAGCTATGAGTTTAACTCCCAGCTATGATAAGGTGATTAAAACCCCATCTCTTTCATCAAGCCTATTTTATTGCTTGACCTAAAAATAATTAATTTGAAGATGTATTTCTTTCTCTTTTTTTTTTTTTTGCATGCAAAAATTTGCATCTGCTTAATAGTACAGCTTATTGTAATTATGTGATATTCCAGGAGTCCCTGTGTTCCTATTGTCTCCTAGCTGGAATTGAAAAGATGCTGGTTCAACCCAAGACTGCACTAGCCAGGACTTTTCTTTCTTCACAATGCTGTAATGGTACAACTTGCATTTTTACACACTACTGCCATTTACAACAAGAGGGATGCAGCTCTTTCTATGTGAGCACTCTAAGATCAGCTCATGCTGTGACACTGAAATGGCAGTAGGCACAAGCCTGGGAGAGGGCAAGGCACATCAGCTAATGATATGAGGTTTGTGTTTGTTTGGATTTCTTACTCACAGATGGCAATCCATTCCTATTTACATGTAATTACACACTATCCCATATCAGAGTTTACTCAGGGCTATCAGCATGCACTGTCCATCATTATTTCTGGCAAGCAATCTTCACCCACTCAGTGACTCAGTACGGGGAGACATAACTTATGTTTCGTAGTTCCATATTCAGGAGGTAAAAAAATCCACAATTTAAGCCTAAGCCCCATACACAGAGCCTGAGGCCTGTTTAACTCTCACCTTCGAACTGGCTGTGCGATTTTACTTCTGGGAATGCCACTCCCATTGACGGCCAGCGATGGTCTCGGCAGAGCGCTGCGCCCTACAACGCCTTGAGCAGCAGTCTTGTTTGGCATCGGGATCCCAGTGTTGGAATACAGCTGCGAGTTGCTGGACACTGGAATACTGCTACTATTACTACTCCCTTGTACAGTTGGGCTTACATAGGCAGTAGCTTTGAGAGGCTGTCTGACAGACACTGGAAAATGTCCCACACTGTGAACCCGGTGCTGCAGCTGTCCTGGTGATGGAACTGTGAACAGTGGTAGAAAATGAAGCAAAAAGGTCAGTATGCAGCAAGTGAGACCAGGTATTAATGCTCATTTCTAGACAGAGCTGAATAAGGATAAACACCTCATTATACAGTTTACTTGCTGATTACAAACTGCTGAAAAACCTCTTGAATGCAATACTGTACTCAGTAATACTGCACTGAACTAAAATATCCTGCTCATCCTGAAAAAAATCCCAGTCCACATTCATGCTTCCTTCTCCTTGCAAAGAGATTAAATTAGCCCTTATAAGCCCACTAAATCCACCTATGCACTTAGGGCTTTAAGCAGGAGAAACTGCTGAAGGTATAAATTAATCACTGTTAGGCAATTCTGATTTTTGTGAGATGGCTTGCAACAACTTCTTGTTCAAGCAACATTGCATTAAAGCATTCTGAAGCATCACAGAAGTTTAAGCTTTATGCATAGAAAATACAAAAAGGCTATAAAAGGTCTTGACTGTAACAGCCTATTCCACAGATGATGTTATGTAAATTATCATTTTAAATCAGTGCTATGAGGTCCAGAAGCTTTATATACAGATTTTCTACCCAATCCTGCCCTCTGGTGTACATCTGGCAGGCATCACTTTCCTAGGCCACATACCCAAAGCAAACTGTCAAAAGCTTGAAGCATATAAATTAAGACACTATATTTAGAGCAATCCTTTCTCAAGTCTTTTTAAAAAGGACATGTTTAAACCATTTAAAGACACAGAAAAATTGCAGGGGAGTTATTAACTTAAACTACACTGCCAATATATTGTTATGGAACTCTTATCATAACAAAGCTCCTAAAACACCCCAGCGCAGCCACTTACTGTAAATTTTTTTTTAAGAAGTATTTCAGAAAAATAAAATTTTATACACACACATGTATAAGAGCACACAAATAAACAGTTATTTCTAAAATAATAAAATTAAAGTCTCAATGCATGACCATGAAAACCTATGTGTGAACCTGAACTATTTCCATTCTCATATTCAAGCAGGAAAAAAACAACAAAATAACCCACCAGTCAAGAATATTTTCCAGAAAAGAAGCAATTTAATTATTTTGAAGACATTTGTAACTCCTGCTCAAATTTGAAAGAAAACACCCACAGGATAAGTTATTTCCAACTTCTCCCTCCAAAATCTCACAGGAAATGGGAGACCGTAAGTTAAATGCCTTCCCAAATAATTTATTTTTTTCCTCTTTGCTTCTGCCTATGTCCAGTGAAAATCACTTTTCCCATTTCCACTCAAGAACCTCAACTGTGCTAGAAAAGATAGGTTGGGATCTTGCTCTATCTTGCGCACATTCTACATTAAGAGTTCTTCCACTAGATCAATACTCGTTTCACCCCCTCATCATGAAGTCACCTAAATTATACCAATGACAGAGCAATTTTAATTCCCCAACTCCACAAGTATATTGTATTTTAGAATATAACCCTCTGTTTACTGCATTTCCTCAGAAGTGGCTCAACTTCGGTAGGAGAGAGGTCAAATATTTTGATAGTGTTTATACAGTGTACTGTACAACCAGCTGTATGAATTACCAGGAAAAGCAGTTTCCAATTGTAGTATCAAAACTAAAAATGTGAGCTTACATGAATTAACTGCATTTTTGGTGTTTCTGCAATATTACTATTCATTATTATTACTATTTCAGTTTTAATGCTGGCACAAGATAAATGAGCAAAGAAAAAAAGGGGAAGAAACTTGCAATAATCAGACTGGCAGAATTTACTTTCTGTAACAGAAACTTTGAAAATCCTGAGGTATATTAAAATCTGGTGCAAAAGAAGAGTTTGCTTCTAATTTTTCATAGAACAAAGGATCAGTGACCAGAATGTGTATTCTACCACTTTATCGATTCCTTGTGCTCAGCCAAAGAACACAGGTACTCACTGCAGGACTGCATCCTTGAAATCCCATTACTGGCTCCATGTAAGTTGGAGTCAAAACTCTGACTATTCCTTACAGTGACAGGAGAACCAGCAAAGCCAGGAGTACTGCTAATGGTGGGGGTGCTTGGCATCCGAGTGAGGTTAGGCATGCTTCTGCGGAGTTTGTCTGGAGCAAAAGAAAACAACATCCATAGTCAGGTCAGAATTTCTGACAAACACAACCAGCCTCAGCATCATTTCTGTAAAAAATCAGAACTATAACAAACCATTCCAACAAAAAGAGAGGTTTTGCTCTATCAGAAGAATATGATTATGTTACTGACAGCCTTCAAACTGAACCATTGTGACTATTGTGACAGAATAATTATTCACAAGTAGTTTTAAAGACAGCAATAGCCAGCACAACTGCAGAACTGCAAGGATTTAAACAATAAATAACGATGAGCTTCACACAGATGTGTAAAGTAGGTCAGGTGAACCATGCCCTAAATATGCCTGTTTCTTTGCAGTGAATACAAAAGCTATGTCTGCACTCACAGCCAGACACAGCTATTTACTCTGTGGATGTCTAAGAACAGGTGAGAAATCTATTCTTAGTGACTGAAATCTTATCTTCAGGTGCCAGTAAGATGCTAAATAAATCCATTCAGAACCTAACCTTGTGTTAGCATGTTAAGTTTCTGCAGGCAGCCATGTTCAAAAACTGCAGAGTCTTGATGCTTTTGGAGCCCTGGGTTGATTATAAGAATTTTCAAATCTGGTGTTTCTCCCTCCTACCTCACTTGTGGTACCTGATTTGGTAGGCATTTTCAGAGTAGGTTTTCTTGTATGGTTTTCACAAAAAGAAAGCTGCAAATGCCCCAAATATTTTGGGGGCAGGTACAACTGCTAAGTCAAGTGTCTAAGAGGTCAGAAGATCCCACTCACACCAGCTGATTTGAAGAGAGAAACTGAAATCTTCCTGACATCCCAAGGCAGGTTCCCAACCACAACACCATGAGGTAATCTAAAGGAAAACTCTTCCAGTCTCTTCTGCTGTCAGGCAAAAAGGATAAGACTTGGTTTTGTACCATCAGAAAGGACTGGGAAAAAGGCACAGACTCGAGGACCTGGTCCTGTGACATGACAGACTTCAGAAAAGCACCGTGGGAAAAACTACGGGCATTTCTTAAATTGTAACTGACAACATCAATGGTTGTCACAAAGTTTGCCTCTTGGCCAGGTTCAGAAGCACAAGTGCTGTGCCGAGGTGGCTGTGTCCCCCCTCATAGCATGGCCAGCACAGAGGTCACCAGCTCCTGCTCCTGACATAGGTTCCAGTGGCTGGCAGGTTCTTACACTGCAACAGAAAGCAGTGGTGTGCTTGTCTTGTATCAGCAGCTACGACTGCTCTCTCCTACAGATAGCAGGGCATTTCCAGACTGATGTTTTGGTTTTATGCACAGGAACAACACAGCTCAGTGCTTGGAACTGCTGGCATTTGTTGACCTCCTGGCTCATACAGGGCAAGTTCAGTTCACAGAAACAGCAGATTTATTTAGAAATCTGTTATCAGTCCACATAAATATACAACCTACTTAGCACCATCATTAGCTCCTCTAATCCTTAAAGCTGCTAACAAGTGAAAAGTAATAAGACGTGACAGTACAGTTCTATCTATACAAGTTATTAGGAGTTGCTGACAATAACTTTAATATATGTAATGCCTATGTAACTCCAGCAACCTGTGTCACAGAAAGGATCTCCATCAGGAAAAGGAAATGCAAGGTTTGAATCCCTAGAAACTAGAGTACAGTCTAGTAAAGAACTATTCTTCCTAATAAAGAACTACAGTATGGACAATCTTTCACCAAACGAGTCAGAACTGTGCTTCAGTGACTGATTACTGACAGTGGCAGACTGAAACTGTCAATGGTACAGCAATAACCATTAGCGAGGGGGTTACTGCTGTGGTACAGCCAGGTAAGTAAGTATCAGTGATGTAACAATGATAAAACAGTTAGCAGGCTTCCAAAACTGTCATGGGGATGCAAACAATAGCACCCATACAGCTACTGAATGTATCGATTTCTAAAATATTCAAGAATTTTGCAAATTGAAGAGGGAACTGTCATCCTATAATGCAATCCTTGGGCAAGAGTGGCAAAAAAATAATGAATATGGGATGTCTGTAGCTACAGTTAATTCTGGTGTCCCAGCCTACCCTTTCAAAGTCCTAGGCCCTGAAACCCTAATTCAGTGTTACAGAACTTGGCAAAAAAAAAAGGTCTGAGCAGCAGGATGATGGCAGGGAAGACAGCACTGCATAAAACAGCTTTTTAAGTATCATGTTGTATAGCAGAATTCTTTGGACTCTACATGCTTTTCCACTCAGGGACTGCATCATACACGCCAGGCATTATTTGTACTTTGAACTGTCCAGCGGATGCAGCCACAACAGAGGAAAAATAGGTACAGAAGTAGCTTGGATTTCCTTCATGTCTTGGATGGCCACATCTTTTGCCTCCTGTTCATTAGTCCCTTCTTGTTCCAGCAGTTTGCTCTGCTGCTGATTCATTCAGTCCTCAGGCAGCAGATTCCTGCTGCACCTGCAAATTCTCATCCATCAAGCAGCTGCGTTACTTCTGTGATGGGTCCTTGTGTCTGCTGAGGTAAGTGGCCCTGAAAAGCAATGAAAATAGTGGGTCAGTTTTGTGTTTGGGGAAAACCCAGAAATGTTTGCCTTGATGGCATTTTGCAGCTTTCATCTCCTTGGATGATGCATCCTCTTTCATCTCCTTCTTGAAGTTTGTTCTGTCACGTACTTCCCTCCTAACAACAGTGGAAATAGTCTTCGTTTGTAAATGAAACGATGGCTCTTGTGAGCTTAATATATGGAAGCAGAAGATAGGAATTATGTGATTTTAATATTATTTCAGGCCACTGAGATGTGACTAGATATGGACTTGCTGGAAATATATGAGAAGAAAACAAAAATATTTTTCCAAGCTGCTTTCCTTTCCAGACCTCTTTGCTCTCCTAAGACTCATGAGAAAATTAACAGAGAGGAGACGGAGTAGAGATGTGCTCTCACTGAGAATTCATTTGCTCAAATAGTCCTGTTTGTGATGAACACTGGAATTTGCTACAGTTTCTGCTACCTCTTCTGCACTAAACTAGTTCAGTGGCAAACCTAAAAAAATCATCCGTTGCTTGCAGTTTGTTTTTTTAGAAAGATGTGGATATTAACATCAGTAAGGTACTTCAAAGGACCTACACTTCTTCAGGAAATGACTGGACGTGGTACTTGGTGCTATGGCCTAGTTGGCAAGGTGGTCATCGGTCAACAACCGGAGTTGATGATGTCCAACAGCATCCATAATTATTACTGCGACCCACTACTGAGTCTCAACTATAATTTAAGCTGAAGAAAGTATGGTGTTTAAGTAGAATGCAGCTATATAAAGCATCACAGGTGTATCTTTGCCTTTCCCAGCCTTCTTTAAGATAAAATATAACAACCTACAGACATTGTATTGTTGAGGTATTTGTATGTGTGAAGAAAATTCAAGGATAGTTCATGGGGAGCTAATAATCGGTTCCTGGTTCTTACCATCTTTTAAGAATAATTCATGCATATACACACGAGCTTGTCATTTCATGAGCTTTCTTTAGGCAGCATACACTGCCCTTTCACGCATCTGCAGTAGAATTGCCTACTGCATGTTTACACTTTTCTCCATATGTGGCATCCATGCTGAATTAGCCCAGCCCTTACAGCACAAGAAAAGCTGGGAATTGTGAAATACAGAATCCTATGCCCTCAACTGAAAATGTACATGAAAAGGCCACCCCTCAGCACAGATCATATTCACTACTTCTAGAAAAAGGTCAAAAGGCAGGAGAAAGTGTCCCCTCTTTGTCATATTTTCCACAAAATTACAGTGAAGACAACAGTTCGCCTCTCACCCAAATGCTTCCGTTCTGATTCTTTGCCAGGAAGTTCTTCCCCTGATGCTATTTCTTCTCTGAAGTCAGCTCCAGGTCAGTGGCCCAGCTTCTTTCTGGCAGGACACCAGAACAGGCAGCACCTGCTTTCTGTCTTCTGATCCCTGCACCACTGGTGGCCGTCCCCATTCCACTGCTTCTTTTTTTTTCCCTTCACTGCCCTAATACTATCACTGGCCAAAGATTAGTTCCTTGTAGCACGCAAACAGACCTTGTCTCAGAGCAAAGCTGCCCCATAAGAGGTGAACCCTTGGTGGGCTGCCAGATGGAGACTTCTGCAGCAATCCTTGGTCAATGTCATCTTCTATCTGCCAAAATGCCTTATCCAATGAGGTTCTCCTTGCAAGGAGGGCTTAAGTTGACTCTACAGTGAAGTCTCTTAAAACACGTTTATTCCTTCACAGTTATTCTCTGCAAGTGTTGTCAATGTTTTGCTTGAACAAAAGGACTCACACAGAAGTGTGATACAATGAATCAGAATCATTAGTATCTCAGAGAAATCTGTATCACTGGTTGAGCTACCTTAACAGTTTCTCACATATATTTAAATCCTTCATACAAAACTTGCAAATTCAATTCTGCCTTATCTGCATTGCACGCACAAACAGGTTGGGGTAAAACCATAAGGAAAAGACCCCATGCTTCTCGATCTTATTTATGTTCTATATTATGCAGACATTCATAGTGTGTTCTAAAATCCTCAACAAACTTGTAAAGCTCTATTACAACTTCTCTTGCAGACTCTATTACAACTTGACTTTATGGGATTAATTTCTCTTCCTCATCTCTGAAGACCTGAGATGAGTATCTTCATTATATTTGTCATAGTTACAACATTTGTGACATCCCAAATACACCAGGATCTTTCTAATGGTCTGCAGAATCACAATCTGATGCAATAGACAACAGTGTGTAAAAACACAGTTACAGATTAAAGTAAGTCCTTCAGTTAAGTGAATGATGCCATTTTCAGTAATGTCAATCCTCACATTTTATTCAGAATTATTACTTCATCTCATCCTGGCTTCCCACGCATATGTCTCCCACCACAGATAGATAGAGCCAATTAAGGATTTTTCCATTGCCTTCTGTGAGTTCTCCCACTGATCACTGCCCCTAATATAATCCACTTTACTCCTTTCCTATAATAAAGTCTGCAACCATTTCCTAGAGAGAATTTTTCCTTTCTTACCAAGCAAGAGAGGTTATGAGCAGAAAACACATGAACCCATGCCTAAGCACAATGTACTGCTGCCCTTCTGCATCTGTTTGGAGTTTGCTTAAAAAACCCAAACAACAAACAGAAACCACAACTGTAACTTTCAAAATGAGGCAACTGCCAATGATGTCCATAACATTTTTGAAGTGTAAGCGAGAAATTTACTCACAACCATTAATTTCTGGAAAATAAAAGCAAAGTTTTTCAAATGAATGGTATCTGTGGCCTATATATGAACATATATGCCAAGCTAAAGCAACTTAAAAAGCAACATGCAAAGGTAATAGAAAATATACGTTAAGATTAACCAGATCGGATGCATTGCCACTGCATGAACCATGTCTTTTTCATCCACCCCTTCTTACTGTATTATAACAAACTCCTTCTTTGCTTGGAATGATTTGTCCAAAATACAAATTTTCCAATTTTCATGTATTATAAAAATGGACACTTTAAAATGCACACAAATTAAGTAGTGCCAGGATAAAGGGTTGTAAGGAAGCTGATCTCAAGAGACAGAAAGTGGGCCTGAATACAAGAAAATCAATCCTATTTTCAGTATCTTGTCTACCCTGGATTTTGATTACTTGATGGTTTCACAGCACTATAGTTAACCATTACTTTCTGGTTTCAGAAAATCAGAAATATAAAGGGCAAAAACACTAACAGCTATTAAAAAACAATAGATTACTAAACAGAAATAAAATATATTTTAAAAAGCTGAAGTGAAATCCATTACTTTTGCATCAAAGTAACAAAAAGAATGCATATTTATGGACAACACAAAGCAGAAACCAGCTTGATTTTATGACTTTTGATACTATTTTTATATGAAAATTATATATAAAGTATTCTTGATGTTAACAGTAGCATTTTAAGCTGCTAACCAGTAACTTCTTCAAATCAGACTAACGGGAAAGAGACATGCATAAATCTTTCCACTGCAAACATAATAAAACCTTTATTAAAGTATAAAACATACACTAACTAAACAAACTGGCTTCAGCTAATAACAACAGATACTTAAAAGCTGTTCACATCCTGTCTCTCTCAGATTTTTTTTTAATTATCTACTCTGACCCACCAACCAATTATAAAATCCCCGAAAATCAGAGTGCCTTAAAAAGTTCACAAATGGAATTTTTCTGATGTAACGCATCATTGCAGAGAATTCCATGTATTTAGGAAAAGAGTGTAATTAAACAAAGAAAACAAAACCGAATAGATTTCACACAAAGCTTACCTAGTTCTATATTCTTGCTGGAGTTGGCAAAAAACCTATTAGAAAGCAAAGATAACATACACACTCTACAGACAGCAGCTGTGAAAATGCTGTTTAAAAGGTAGCAAGTACCCCTACAGCTCATGCTACAAGAGGCCCCACATACACCTTAAACACATTGCAACATATTTCACATCTAAACATATTAAGATTGGCACACACCTGCCACTTTATGCTTGTGTTTACCAGGAGCCTTCCAGTACAGCAAGCTATTGGTTACTGGCAGTAAATGTGACTGACATCATTCACTCAAATATGAGTGGGACAAAGTGATATAAAGAACCTGGACCTGATAGTGGGTGCCACATGGTGTGGTGTGGTCCAGAAGTATGTAATTTTATCTTCAAATAGATGTACAGCAATTTAAAACAGGGCAAAGTGTCAATATTACAGCAAGAGCAGTGCTTTGCTATCATACACTGGCAAAAACAATGTATCAGCTCAAAAATACAGCTTCAAACCTGAAAAACATCTGAGAGACTATTCTCACTCCCAGAAAAGGCAGAATCTCCAGAAACTGCAAACCATTTATCTCCTACCTAAAATGCAGCCCCGTGGATGGAGAACAAGCAGACCTTTGGCTACAGTGAGAGAGCAGACACCTGATGCACAAGTCAGTGCCTGTGTGAAGGTACCTCATGGCATTCCACAGATCCTGAGTTGTTTATGGAATCTAAATAGCCTTGACACAGCGCGATAGTGAAGCCAGGGTGCATCAAGCACCTCATGCAGCTCTATCCAGGCAGCTGAATTAGGCCCTTCATACACAGATGGGCACCCATATCTCAGTGTTTAAATGCAGGTGCTTCTCATCAGGCAACCAACATCATACCCCTGAAAGATTTTTTTTTAATAATAGTAAGTTTTCCATATTTATCACATGTTCACCATATTTTTCACATGCAGGTAATTAAGTACCTCAGCTAGAGGACCATGCCAAACAAACATCACCATAAGCAAATAGGGCAGCAGTCCTCAGACTATCTGCCTAAAGGCAAAAAACTGTAATTAGGCTAAAAGAGTTGACAAGTTTAGTGGAAATATTGTGCCAAAGCTAAACACTGGAGTTTTCACCTCAGACTGAGTGTCAAAATTCAAGTTACTTGCTGCTTATTCTTCTTTTATGGAAAGTTCTGTGAATGCCCAGATGAAGCCGAGGCCAGACCCTTGACTGCACATACAAGAAGTGATCTCTCCAGGGGAAGACAAAGGAATAAAGATTTCGGAAGACTATTGGAATGGCCAAGAGCAACACAGCATGTGATATGTATGACTTAATTATTAATTACAGATCATGCTTTCCACATGCACTGAAGGCAGAAACTAAAGGTTATTTTTTCCATCTACCACACCTTTCCTTCTCAACTGCCCTGGTAAACTAACACTATGGAACACAGAGAGCTTCAGACAAATTCTTGTTTTGCAGTCTACCTCCATTACAATATGTAGGAATTCTTGAGAGACAATGAAATTGCAGCCAAGACTGTAAGTGCTCATGACAAGATGCTGCAACAGTACACAGACATACTCAGTACAGTGAACACTTGACTCCTTTCCTCCTTGTCTGCCAAAAGAACACAGTCAAAGCAAAATGTTTCTCCCCATCAGTATCTGCCACTTATGTGGATCAGAGCTGCATGCATTAGAGGCTGAAGGTGTAGAAGCTGAGGACATAATTCCCTTCCAAAGACAGTGGTACTATTATAGCACTTTTTGTCATTCCTGACACAGGTAACTGAAGTCACGCATCCAACTTCTGCGTTATGGCATACATATTGCCATATGGCAAACATATTACCCAACACCTCAAAGTTCTTGAGAAAAAGTCAACCAGGTGACAAAACTGGTTGTCTTTTACATTTATACACTTCTTAGTTAATAAACTAGGAGTCTAATGTTTTTAGTGTCTTAAAGATTTCCATGCCCTTCCATGCAGGAAATCCAATGCTTAAGTTCCATTGACAAGGACCATGAAAAAAATCATTCAAAACACATTTGGGAGCCACATTTAGACATGGCAGCAACACATCATTCTCTTCTTCCTGAACAAAAATGCCCCAAAGCCTTCCGTTCTATCTCCCAACATTTCTGCAAGCCCAGCAATGCTGTCTCACTCTTGTACCTCCCCAACAAGAGAAGTAACATTAAAATTAATGTGGCACAAATGCTGTACCAACAGACACCCACGCTGCTCTATCCTCTGTTAACACTATCTCTCTTTCTGTATTGCCACTTGTCAATTATACTTCCATGCCATGGCTTACTTTGAATAGAAGTGGTTTGGGCACCCACCTGTCCTGTCTTGTTTGGAAGAAAAGCCAACACGCATACCTTTAGCACCATAAATAGCAACTCTGTTGTTTTGAACACATTTATTTTCTTGCCCAAGGGTGAGCTGTAACCTGTAACATTACAAACAAGACCCTGGCTGGAAATGAACTGTTTAGAATTAACCTGGGGCAAAGACTGAAGGTACAGGAAAGTAAAACGCAGCAGAAACAAGAAAATTGTGAAGATAATAAGGAAAGAAAAGAAGTTAACAGCAACAATGGAGGGAAACTTAAATGGTGAGTAAGCACTGAGAGACAAATCTTCCAGATTCTGGAATACATCTCAAATGCAGTGAAAAAAAGCAGCAGTATCTCAGGATAGACTGAGAGTGACATTATCTTCAATTACTTTAATGATCAGCTCCATCACATCTGGAACAGAAGCAAGGTGCCCTAACCACTCATCACAGCATTAACAGCAAACCCAGGAATAAGAAAGAAAATTAAAATCTCAAAACTCGTATCTGTATTTTACTGCATCCACAACGTACATGTGTGCATCAAGCTTGAAAGTCCCAGAGGTTCTTCTAACCAACTATCAGCCTGCTAAAACACGCTCTTCTTTTTCTTACTTTCTTCACTTGTGGTCATCTTTGAAGCACTTTAAAACAGATTACAGCAACAACTTCCATGACCAGGTCACAGATTACATTTTGAGGAAAACTGCTTAATAATAACATCCCTTAATCATTTACACAGGGTTGAATTATGTGTCACAATTAATGTACAATTCATCTTTAAAATGGCACTGGCACCTGGCAGAGAAAAGACCACTTCTCAGAAAAGCATGCAACCCACCTCCATTAATCCTATTTGGTTGCTGCTCTGGAGTTTGGGCTTGAGGAGAGTAGAAGGGCTGCTGATAAGTATTTGTAGGGAATTGTGGGGAAGTAGGGCTCCTCCTGCAGTCCCGGATACTGGAGAAAGTCTGTGAGTGAGGAATCCCTCTTTGGAAGGGGGAGCAGCGAGTCAGACGTGGCTGCGGAGGTGGAAGGTGGTCAAACTCCTCCTCATCCTCAAGACTATAGCGATCATATTCCTGGTCACTGCATGTCCCTTTTTTTCCCGTTTGCAGAGAAACACTGGAAGTGTGCCTTGACACAGATGCTGAAGTTGAAGCATAATCTTGTCTAAGGCCTGTAAATTCCAAGAGGAGGATGATTCAGCTTCTGCTAAGTGATTAAATCCTAATATGCATTTAAATCTTGAAAACTACACAGGTAAGTAGACTGAATTTTACAGCAAGAATTGAATTTAAAATGTAATCAGGTAGAAGATCTGATGTAGGATTCATCTGATCTATCTTCCAGGCATCTAAGCCTGAATTCTTTCTCTCAAAATCTTTTAAAATAAAATATTAAAAAAGAATACAGGAGTCTCCAAAAGATGTCTTAGATGCCTTTCTTAAGATGAAGTACTTTCAGGAGGCACCTATTTCTCTGCAAATAAAGATTACACAAGTACTAAGTTTTTAACTTCTCAATACTCCTAATTAGATGAATTACACTCACATTAGTTTTCCAAGCTATTGCAATTGAACTTTTGCATTCATGCAACAAAAATATTTGCGATGGTATTTCTTAAACTTACAACCCATCTAAATCTTCTGACTCTCCAACCTCCCAGAACATGAATTAGTTCCTGATAGCATCCAGTCTCGTGGATAAGGCTTAGTGGTTACACAGCTGTACAAAATCCTACCACCCTCTTCTCACCCGTCTCACTATAAGCACTACCCTGTAAGAGCCTTTTTACTTCAGGTCAAGTGAGAGGCAAACATTCACATCCCTTGCACATCCCTCCTTTCTCCAGATGCACAGCAACCAAGGAAAAAACATTCCAGAAGCCAAGTAATTCTCACAGTAGCTGCAGATAACAACCTTCCTAGACTTACAAGAAGCCCTAATTTTTAACAGATGTCTTTGCTTCATAATGGAAACTTCTTAACATGCTTCCTCTCCTCCTCCTCGAGTGGGAGTTTCTATTTGTGGCTGTGAAGAGAGCGTGCCTGTGTGCACGTATAGAACTTCCACTTTCCACAGGATTAAGTGGTCAACAACTGTCATGTGCTCAAACATTCTCCACCAGCTGCTACTAAAAGGATGAGATACAATCAATTGCACCTGACATAGATTTGAAGAAAAAAACAGCATTTTCCTTTACAGTCTGCCAATGCCCTGACCCCTTAAAGACCTAAGTACCTGAAGTATTTTCTAAACCTCTCTCTGAAGGAGATGAGCACAGCTGTCATTTAAGTAATGCAATCCTTTGTATCTTCCACAGTCATAACTTTTTTCATTTTAAAATTAGAACTCTTGTAAATTTGTCTGCTGAATATGATGCTGAGTGCTGCTAGATGCTCAGCAAGTTCTGCTGACAGGTGATCACTCAACCTGCTCAGACAGGTGGTTTCAACCAGATCACGGCTCTAATTTTTTCTTTCCATTTTATGATTTTTGTTTTATATAACCACTTATTACTTGGCATTTTCCTTCAGGCCCCATCTGTGAGTTTCTCTTGATTTTAATCTCATTGCTTCCTCCTTGATATCTCACTTGCCACTAACAGGACGTAGGAGAAATACTGCACTTACTGTCTCAGTGACCTGTAAGTCAAATGCCCTTAATTTATTAACAAAGACGTATTACAAAAATTACTTTTAAACCAAACTATAATCTATGTCAAAGAAGTCTCTAGGCTCAGATGTGTCCATTTGTGCAGTTACTAGGTTTAAACCAAGATATTAAATTTAAAGGCCCTAATTCAGTATTTAAGAGGGATTTCATTTCAAAACTCGTCTGAAAATTTAAGAAAATTGAAGTGGAGGCAAAGAAAGCCAAGAGAGCTTCTTATTTTTACCTTTTTCATGAAATGCATGCACGAGAAAAATGCTTTAGCATCTTTCCTCTCCAGAAATAAAACTTTTTCAATTAATATTCAGAAAAACATAAACATTAAATTTTGAAAGATCCAGTACCTGTTCAGATTAACCTGAACCCAACAACGTGCACATCTTCTCCATGCAGGTGAAGAGTACTTCCAACTGCCACTCAAGAGGCAGCACTGTTTAAAAAATACCTACTTGACTGAGACCAGACTAGAGCAGTTTGAACTGTTATGGAAAATCTTCCTCAGACTGTTATGAAAACCAAAAAAGTGCCACCTACTCTCCTCCTGCAGACGAGCCATGATCTGAACATCAGTGAGGTCCTGCAGCTTGTATCCCATGGAGATGGAATCATCTTCCAGCTCTGAAGTGCTCAATTCACTGTCTATTGATGACTGTGGACTCAAAGGGGAACTCCTAGAAATGTACCCTATGTAAGAAAACATAAACTTTAGGCTACAAATTGGCTGGCCACCTTCATTCAGACTCATCTGCTCTTTACATTACAGTAGCTTACAACATTTACTGAACAGCACATAAAAACTTGCAGGAGTGTAGTTCAATTCACTAACCATTAGCAAAGAGCTTTGATACTCATGAGAAGTAGTAAGTGTAGGAATGGATCATGAATTCCTCAGCTAGTTCCCAAAATAGCATTGCATAGCCCAGACAATGAATAATTTACACAATACTGTTCTGATAAAGCTCAGATTAGTGTAGTCTAACCAACATCTGCATTTGCATCTCTCTTATGGGACAGTAGTTCTCCCTACTCTGTTTTGAAAAACCAGTGGATATATGTCACTGACTTCTGCTCAGTACTCAAATGCTTCATCAGAGCAATTTAGCTAAATTTTACTACTCCTTTTTTAAGCTATCTATAATTACCCTATAAATCAATCACAGTAACAATTCAGGCTGAACATTATGCAACAGAGAAAGCATTGCTTCCTTCACAGAGCTACCTTTTCAAAAGGCTCTAGAGTCTACTTTTCCCCTGCATGTGATAGTAAAATAGAAACTAATTTGCAATTAGTTGCATAAGCTAGTTGTTGTTTTTAAAGAAAATTCTCATCAACTAAAATAATAAATAATTTTCTAATATTCTCTGGACCACCAGAGACCACAGCCTGCAGGGCAAAAACTGCTGTGACTACAGCTCACCAGCTGTGCTTGTACCACAAATGTGCTTGCATCCCTTAGCACTGCTGAAAGCAGCCACCTAAAATTCATCCTAAATTCGGCTATTTTCCAATAATATCTCCAAAAGAAAAAGATAGACAGGGGATTACTTTGCTTTGGAAGGATTATACGGAGTAAATGTTTGCTTTCTTAAATGTGCAAGTTCCAGTGATCTCTGAGGTTCTGCAGAGGTAGTAACAGCTGAGCTCTTTTGCAGTAGCAGAGGGAAGCTAGACAAGGTGCCTGAGAGTATCTCAAATTGCATGAGTTCATTTAGGAACTAGGCTTCATTCCATTAAATAGGAAAGACATTTCACTCACATGCAGACAGTTACAGCAGGAGCTCTGTCTCGAGCTGTTTCTCACCCATAGTGCCCTTAAAAAGGGCTTTCTGCAGTGATTTCATGCATTGTAAGGAACACTGCACACAAATCGGTGTGACACTGACCATCAGCCCATCCTCAGCCCATGCCTGCTCCTGCCAGCAATAAAATGTTAATGCCTCTCCCCCAGAAGATTATTTTCTCCACTGCCACTGCAGTTTAAGAGAAGTCACAGATACAAACTGACTCCTGGTATTTGTAGAAGAAGGAAATGCAAATTGTTCCAATTCACAGACCACAGAAAATTTTCAGTTTTTCTAGAACTTGTGTGTTCCCTGAAATTGAGTGGAAAACAAATCTTGAATATCAGCAACTATACCAGCTTGAAAACAGGCATGATTCTACCAGCTCTTCTTATTTTAAATTCTCGCTACAATTTTGTGACACAGCTGTACATATGTTTCTGTGGACACAAGGAAGGGCATTGTGGGGCAGAAATGAGCAACAAAGCTGGGGACTGTTTAAGCTGACACAGTCACAACTGTACTGCTGGATAAATCATTAGTGGTATTTACTAGCATCACTTTCCTGTAACATGCTGCATAACACTTGTAGTCAATAGCCAAATTTTAGGCCATTAAAAAACAAACCAAAACAACAATTTCCCTCAGAGATGTGAGTTCATATACAATCAACCAAAAAGAGTGCTGCTGTTAAATGCTAGCAGGATTAGATTCAATCAAGCACTTTGTTTGTAAGCATCAAGAATCAATAAAAAGATAAGCATTACCTGTCCGTTCAGGTGTTAGTATTGCTTTACTGGAAGTTTTAGAGAAGCTGGGACTATTACAGCCATTGGTATATGGGGTCAGTCTTGCAACAGGACTATAGGGAAAAGCCAAGGAGACAGGTGTAGAGAAGAGGTTCCGCCATCGGCTAGCTGTTACAGATGCCAGGGAGGAGGGGGAGAAAACAAGATTTACAGTTATTAATAGAACGGTACAGTCAGAGAGAAAAATAATCTCATCTTAATCTGTTCATCATACATTTTTTACTTATTACAAGAGGAAAATAATGGTGAAAATTTAGCAGCAAATCCGAGGATCAGCACAGTCTTCTGCCTGTAAAACTGAGTTCTAAAAGGTTTTCTAGCAAATATTATCTGTTGACTATATTTTACATACACACCTTTATGGTATATATTCACCACCTACATCACTGGGTGACCAACACAAACAGCAGAGGAACTGAAAACTGCTACAGTTAGCAGAGAAAAGAAAATGAAATTTGTAGTGCTCTTCAAAGAATTGTTCATGGCAATTCATCACCACACAATTGAATTAGCAGCTAAATTATCAGTTATGGGAGTTCAGAGACAGAGCAGTAAAAGACACTTAACCATCAAGTGCTAAAAACAACTGTAATCCCACATCAAGCTTTTAAGCTGCCATATTTTCCCTTCTCTTTTTACACCATCAAATTCCTGATTGCATAAGCATGATTTATTTTTTCACCAGTGTTTCTGGAAAAACAGAACAAGGCGTCTTTTTTTCTACAAATTGTTTACAAAAAGCTTGCAAGGCTTCTGGTCTTCTAAGCAATATCACAAAGCGCTCAGAGTAGGCAAAAATAAAGCTAAAGGCTTATTTTGTTTAGATTTACATTTATTTAATTTACATTTTCTTACTCACCCAGTAAAAGTACTAATACAACTGTCCTTTGTTTTGCTTATTTTTACACACTTTGAAAAGTTGGAATAAACAACATTCACATGCTCCTCCAAAACTAAATATTAGTAATAAAATTGTTTTAAGAAAAAGAAAAATGTAAAAATATAGACATTTCAGAGAACTCATACAGATACAAGGAAAGATGGAAAACATGATGGGATTG
Source organism: Cisticola juncidis (assembly GCA_013400215.1). Lineage (NCBI taxonomy): Eukaryota > Metazoa > Chordata > Aves > Passeriformes > Cisticolidae > Cisticola > Cisticola juncidis. The sequence goes on from VXBR01000358.1 coordinate 442,221, forward strand.
ATTTTTTTTAAAATAGAATCTATTTTCTACTCACAGATGTTACGTACACAAGAGGGGCAGCCAGGAACATACTTATAGCTAGCTTTGAAATCAGTGGCATAACCTCAAATGCTTAGCAGGTGTTCTTTGCAGTGTCAGATGCCACAAACTTGTTTTCAAAACCAGAAGGGCCCAAAAGCTCTCAAAAGCCATTCTCTGTCGCATGGCTACTTAATACCATGATATGCTGTGTTATTTGGACCAGTTCATCTTTCACACACTAACAGCCATTCAAATAATACTCAAGTTTTCTGTTTTCAAACCTCCCTACCATCAAAATTATTTAGACTAGGGCATATGAACTTTATTCCTCCTTCTTGCTAAGATCAACTCCAACTGGCCATGAGAAGGATGTCTTGGTGGGCTGTCAGTCACATTCTCACAATCTCTTGAGTAATCAGTTTATCAGCAATCCAAACAGTGCCATTTCTCCTCCTGTTCCTTTTGCTTTGACCTACTTAAATGTATCCTGGGTTTGTAAGGGGTAAAAAGCCTTTTCAACTCTTGCCATAAGTGCTACTAAGCTTGGAGTGAAGACAACTGCCTGGTTACAGCACAGGCACAAAGCAGTCTGCTGGGGACGGATTACCTGCAGGGCTCAGGCTCTGAGGAGGGTGACTAAGTACACATTAGTAACATATAAAAATTCAAACTGTGTTCTTTGCTGTCCCCTCAACAAAGAATTCTTGAATTCTTTCATTTTTGGTGATTCTAGTTCCTTCAAGCTCAAAGAAACCCAAAATTCTGAGATCTTTAAAGGCAGCATCAGCACCACTTGGAAGAAATTGCTCAATGCCAAGACACACAACAAAAACTTCTCGGCTGGATTGTTTATCGTCAACGTTCAGTAACATGATCAGTTCTAAAGTAAAGCATTCAAGTGTCTCAAGACAAAAAAAGAGAGTGAACACAGATGAACATAAGTCTACAAATTAGCAATTAACATGAGTCCCCAGGGATGAGGTTAATTCATAAGGTGTTAATAACAGCAAATTGATCTGAGGCATTCACTGAAAGAAATCCATACAATAAGAGTAGATCTCAGTATCACATCCACACCTAATGTCTCTCATTTCCACCAGGAACCATCAATACGAGCAAGGGATGACAGTTCCTTGAGATTTCATTTTCCTGCCTAGCACAAGCGACTGCTTTGTAGCAGCCTGATCATTTGCCAGGCCAATTAGCTGCCAGCATGTTCTCAGTCCCAGATGTGGTTGGGCACACAGCATAAATAAACATCATTCATTACCCTCTACAATAACTACTGTGAGCTGGTCCACTGAGCACAAGGCAACGGTTATCACGACTCTGAAAGCAAGAACCCACACCAAGAATATAATTAGTATTTATGGCCAACCAGATTTCAAACTCCTCTTTCAAACAGCATGTGTTCTCAGGGAAAGATGGATGGATGAGGCTAAGAACTAACTTCTGTATACACTAAATCTCCACTGATACCAATGTAAAACATTCCCGATTCTACAAACTTCTGCTGCTGTGCCTAAAATAAATGTTTCTAGTTTAAGCATCAGGAAATGATGGATACTTTTTAGGCATAGAAGTAAATCCATTGTTTAGAATCAAATATAGAAAACAGCTTTCATTAGGTTTCAAAAGGAAGTATCAACATACATATTGAGCACTTTACCATACTAACAAAGACAGCAAAATTAGACTTATTGAAGTCTTGTGCTAATGCCAAAACCATAAAAAGGTATGTAGGAAAGGAGTGATACAGACATATTAGGCAAATATGCAAATACATGTAAAATTTGTAAAATCCCAAAACTGTGCAACGGACAGTCAATTTAGAACAGCTATTTTACTCCAAACTGAATGTAAGACTGTCCTGGTTAGCATGATAAGCACCACTCTGCTATGCATGGATAAGACACTGTTGTTAAGACCTTTATTTTAAGTTGAAAATTCCAGTTGTTCAGCTCCGAATTTTAAATTATTTATAGCTTCTTCTTGAAGTCTCAATGCCATCTACCTGCAAATGAAGTAAAATGATCAGGTACCCTTTAAAAACAAAGTTTCTAATCTTTGCAGTTGAATAAAAACATAGATAATCCCGCTTTGAGTAACTTATACTGAAGATGCAATGAAGGAAGGAAGGGATTCAGCCATGAAGAGGAAAGCAGGGCATCTAAAACAACAATCAAGAGAAAAGAAGTCAAAAAATCCATTCCATTTACTGACATCAAAGAAGTAAATGCTTTCAATTTGACTTCTTGAAGCATCAAAGTGGTGGAACAAATATTGTAATGTAATAAGGCTAAATTGTTCCAGTCATCTTAAATCTACAGTTATTAGAAGTGTCCAACTTTTGGGGTACGATTTCCTTAGTTTTGATAAATTCTTAGTAACTACACTGCTGACAATGCACTGTGTTACACAGTTTCTAATTTTCTAATGCTAGAAAAAGGACTTTCAAACTGACCACATAAGTAAGCAATCAAAACCTTCCCTTTAAAAAATAAAATCAGCAACAAGTGAGACTGTTCATACCATTAGAATACTTACTAACAGAACTGAAGGTTTAAAAATTAATTAACTGTATTTTTAGAACATCCCTGGAGATATCAAAATGCTAAACCAGATTAAAATAGTAACTCATAGGAAAATATGAGCAACTAATTAAAAAATAAAAATATTCACCATAATTACTTCTGCGAATAACCAGTATTTAATAACAATGTTGCAAAATTTCACATGAAAATCTGAACAAGTAAACATCCACAGAACTGCAGAGCTCAAACAGAACTGCACACCCTGCAAAACCACAGGATTCTGTACCATCTTTAATGCAATTCTCTTCCTAAAACTAATTCCTCATTTAAGCTACATAAAGTAAAAAAAATCCTAAACATATACAGAAGCATATTTTTGAAAGGGAAGATGAAATTTGCTATTTAAATTAATGGAACGTTCACCAGCTGGAACACAAGGTAATGGAGCTCTTTGTTATGTTGTTTTAGTTACAAGGGGTTACATATGTGATATGTGGGTGACTAAGCACTGGAACAGGCTGCCTAGAGAGGTTGTGGAGTCTCCCTCACTGGAAATACTTGAAAGCCATGTGGACACAGCGTTGTGCAATGTGTCACAGGATGACCCTACCTGAGCACAGAGGTTAGACCAGATGACCCACCACAGTCCCTTCCAGCTTGACCCCTTCTGTGATTCTGTGGTCAGATTAGCTAAGGCTATAAGGGCTTCCAAGAAACCAAACCAGGGGCATGCACATTTTAAACACCTTCCCATTTTCCTAACTCCAATATGAAACTCAGTGAGCTCAGTTTGCCAGAACAAGAACTTAATTTTACTCTAAGCAACACAAAAAATGTTTTTTTGCTATAAAGACAGAAAACAATAAAGTAATATATATCAGAATTGTACTACTGACTAAACATGCTAAATTACATGAGGCATTATCTGGCTTGTTTATCCACTCAATTAGCTTAACTTCTGTACATGCCTCCAAGCAAAGTCAAAAATACTTTTTAAGCTCAAGCTTAAAACAAATTCTATTGCATACATGCAGACATTTGGATATGGGTTCTAATTAGTCTGAACAAAATCTTCTTTCAAGCCAGCACTGGAGGAACTTTTACAATACTGTCAATCCACAGTACCATGAATAATTTCTTGCCACCACAATTTCTTTAGAGCAGAAAACCCAAACTACTTCCCTAGTGTATTCTGCTTATGTGTCATTGCACAGTAACCACACTTAAAAGAAAAATATCTCTTATGGCAGTAAAATACAGAGACCTACATGGAAAACAGAAGCATTTAGCTGATCACAGGAGAAAATTGGGAGTACCAGAAGGGAATTCAAAAACCCCTCTTTACCACAGATAAGAATGCCTATGCCAGCTAAGAGGCATCACCTCAGTGAGGCATAACTAATATCTGCCTCCCAAAGACAGGTATTTAACCTTCACTTTTGGTCCCTCTAAAAAAAGCAATTTGAAAAGAAATTGAAAAAAAAAGAATTTTAAAAAGAATTTGAAAACTATTCTTGCAGTCAGATATACATCTGAGAATTGCTGTGTCTAACATGCCTGAAAAGACTGACACGAAAACATGAATATATTCCCCACTACTCATTGATTAGTGATGTTGTTGGGACACTGGCTCAAGAAGCCAAGAAACATGGGCTCCCACTACTCAGCAGCCTGTAGTGATTTACAGGAGTCGCCTGGAAACCCAGAGTTCCTACAAGAACTTCAAGCATTCAATACAAGGTAGAAGACGGGTGCTGGATGCTTACCAGGAACCGACACTGTTGCCCCTATCTAGTAAGAGAACTTCAGACAGCCAAGCTTTCAAAGAAGCAAAATCTGTATTTCAAGTACTTCAGTAGCTCCTGAACACACAGACCTTGGAAGCACGTGCAATCCTTTGGTCTGTTTCACAGGGTAAGGCATTCAGCTTCTGTGCTTGCAAGGACTGTAACACCTTTCACAGTTTATCAAAACAGTGCTTCAAAGCTTTTCTTTGCAATTTTAAGTGCTAAAAATTCACTTTTTTGAAAAATTTATGAGTTTATCATATAGAAGATCGTAAAATTTGGGCTTGGGACAGCAATAATTTCAGTTCTAATAACTGTGAGTGAAGAGCAGCGAGTATCACCCATAAATCCAGAAGTTAGTTTGGGGCATGTCAATTTTCCCATCTTGTTGAATGTTATACAGCAAACTTCTTGACTTTTCACGTAGCAAATTCCTAGTTCCAATTCCCCACAGCCACCAGTTTTGGTCATCCCATCAGCTTATTCCAGTTGGATTTCCTAACCACAGCTGTAGCTCAGTCAGCCATCCTACTAGTGGCAGAAAGTTTGCCATCAGGCACAGTCACACCTCATATGCTTAATGCACATTTGCAGTCACACTGAAACTGTTTTTGCCCAAAACTATTTTCCTGCCCTGTCACACAGAGCTCACAAAATGCTTGAGGCTTGTCTGTCATTTCTGTCCATTGATTTCTCCATCACGAGAGGGAGAGCAACCCCTCATCCCTAAGTGCAATGAGAATAGAAACTTTCCAAGTATAGACTGCACAAAGAGACTCCTTTCAAGAGGCAGAAGAATTGAGGGGTCGGGAGAAGGTGTTTTAAGATTGTGTTTTGTTTCTCATTACTGTACTCTGATTTGATTGGTAATAAAATAAACTCTTCCCCAAGTCGAGTCTGGTTTGCCCGTGATGATAACTGGTGACTGATCTCTCCCTGCCCTCATCTTGATCCACAATCCTTTCATTAAATTCTCTCTCTCCTGTGCAGCTGAGGATGGGAACAGTAACAGTTTTGGTGGGCACCTGGTGTCTAGCCAGGGGCAATGCACCACATGGACAAACAGTGATACATTAGGAGGAATTGACAAAATTAATAGTGTCCACTTGCCTCTAAGACTAGGAAAACTGAAAAGCAACTTTATGAGCATGTGAAAACTTCTGTTTTAAAAATATGAGAACTAGGAGTACCTGAAAAGTTTGTTGCCTGTTCATTCACAAGAAGCACGCCCTCTTTTGAAAAATTATATTAAAAAGATCAAGTATTAGCATAGAATGAGAAAGCAGTTCAGTTGGTGTGTATTGGTATAAAACTGCTTGATATATAGAGCTACAGCATATATCTCAAGAACTGCAACAGAAAAAATAGCACAGACCTCTTTTAAAAGTGGAATCAGAAAGCCTGTCTAAATTGCAGCAGTTCCTTTCTAGCTGTAACCTAATGATGATCTATCAATCAGTGTGAGCAGGGAAGTTTCAAAGGTAAATAAATGTTCAGCTACTCTAGTTTGATGTATTCCAGTGAAAGGCTGACCTGAAAATTGTTTTTGTACACACTGAAGGCTCAAAACACAACCACAGCACTGTCCAGCTGCAGCACACTGAAGAGCACGGAAACTCCAACCACCATTCTCTGACCCAATTTTGTCACAAAAATGATTTTATGACATCAAAGAATTCAAAAGACTAGAAAGGAAATGGAATTGCAAGGTATAAGTTACTTTCTACAAATCCCAAAAAAGGATACTACATTTTAGCTATGTGCTTTGGAGGGTAGGGTTGTGGGTTTTTTCTTGTTGGGGTTTTCTAAGTTGGCTCTGTTTTTTAAGGCAAACCTTTCACTGTACAGCTACGTAAACAGACTAGCAGAGGGGCTTTGTGAAAAACGCAAATGTCTCAGCATCCATTTTCCTCCTGAGTGCACAACTCTGCATACCTGCATTCACACACCCAAAAGCAAAATTTCTGGTTAGAGCTAGCAGCCAAACCTGGCTTTCCAACTTCCCTCTTTTGAGACTTTGGCCAAATACTATGCTGAAATATTAAGCCTTAGGCATGACCTAGGGCCCAAATCTCTGTTCCCTCTCCAGCTCCCAGTTTATATATAAAAAAGCCAGTCTGATGCATTTTCATTCTATTTGGTGGAGTGACCAGAACCCATGAGCATGCATGAGCAGCTCACATTTCAGCTAGTTTGAAGAAAGACAGACTTTTCTGAGCAGAAGACTCATTCTTGTGTACCACTACATAGGGTAACCTGGAACAAAATATATAGCCCCAGATTCTTATATCAAACTATTAGTATCTCATTCATTAAGAAGAGTGTTTACCCCACTTAATTTTAGAAGCCTTCAAATAAGGCATTAAGAGCTTTCAACAACAGGATTTTGGTAAGGATTCTTACCAATGGGCACTGTGAATGTAAAAATTAACATGGGAAGTCTACACAAAATCACAAAAGAAGAATCCACCAAAGGTTAATAAATCACATTTAATTTAGAGTTCATATCTGGTTCTGTCAGTCACTGAACTGGCTATAAGCTGGGATGGAGTCAGGGCAGGCATGCATGCTGCTTCCCCATATTCTCTCTCTTCCAGTATCTATTTATGGTGCAATCTTAAAGGTGTTATCCTATGCCCCAGACACAATGAAGGTGCTCTTAGGTACAGACATTGATGGCTGACCTAGTTACCTCAGGACACTATCTATTTCTAAGAGGAAGGTCAGGGCATGATTCACCTCATCTCTGCTTGTGAAGGACATGAGCTCTGCCCCTTTGTCTGCTCTGCCTACAATGGCAGCCCAGCGTGACTGGCTCCAATACAGATCTCTGTATATGTTCAAATGAAACTCACTCTGACAGCATTCATCGCAGAGAACAATAAACAGAGCTTCAAAACAGAGTTCAAAGACTGCATTCAGTTTTCACTTTTTCTAAGCAACTGCAAGAGACAACCCTTGCAGCACTAGAGCACTGTAATGCTTGCATACATCCCCGTGAAACTAGTTTATATTCAGCTGAAGTCACCTAACAACTTTCTCAGCAGCAGTTCCAGTTGGAAGGGGATCTCTATGTTAAATAATTTTTTAAACAAGGAAGAGTTTCTCAATGCCCTTTACCAGGAAGATGAAGCTCATTTGTATCATCACATTTCAGGGAAAGACAGAGAAATGGAGAACAGCAGCAGGAAGGTGAGACTGCTGAAGTAACACTGCCTCAAAAAGAAACACTTGGAACAGCCTCCAAAATGAGTGTAAGGGCAGTGTAAGATGAACTCCATGTCTGACACCAGTCATGTACTCACCCACAGAGCGCAGAGTGAAGCAACCGCATTTTCATCGTATTTTAACGATTAGGAACAAAATGTATTTCAGTGGCACTGTGATACAGCAAAATCCCACAAGAATACTCTGGGAAGTGTATTCTGCAATCACTCAGAACCAAGTGTTCTGTTTGCCACAATACTCCACAAACAGTAAAAACTGGTACATTTTGAACACAATAAGGTCTTTTTGTCTTTTTCTTTAAATGCTGGTCAGGTCTGTAGCATCTCCCAGGTCTGAGAGACAGTGTGTCTTGGTCTCAGGACATCACTGCCTACTTGCTTGCAGAGCACTAGCAAGCAAGCTACTTTGTCTGCCATATAGTTCACCCTTTAAATCCAGTGGAGATTTGCCTAGCCGACCAGTATGACATATACTTTCCAAGGCTGAAAGTCAAGGTAATGTCTGCAGACATGCAGCAGCAAAGGAGCATGTGGCTGTGGCCATCACTTCCACAGCTACCATAATTCAAAACTCACAGCATCTTCAGCAGAGATGCCTGCCCAGGATGCAGCTCACACAGTAAAATACCGGTAACCAGTAGTTTGATAGCCACTGTGCCAGATTTATCACCACCACAGTTCTGTGGGTTACAGCCATTACCCAAAATTATGAGGATGTAAGGAGTATCTGTTGTCTCTGGCTTCAGCTGTAACTGGACTGATTACATATCCTCATGGAGCAGGAAAGAGGCACAATTTCGGACACCTCATTAGAAATCATGTTGTTTGTAGGATTTGTCAATGATTTTCAGTGACTGGTGTAAAGAAAGATTAAAGTCTAAAGTCAGACCCTGATCAAGATATTAAACAAATAAACAAACAAACAAACACCAAAACCAACAAACCCAAAAAACCTAAAACACCACAGAAATTCCTTTCACTTTGAGATGGAAAATAGTTACCAGAGCTGTTATTTTGCAAGACTGCAAACCACTTGACAGAAGGTAACAGGAGAGCTGTAGCTGTACAACCCTCCCTGGGCACATCCCCTGGGGCAGGCTGAGCTCTCTAAATCACAACCCTCAATAGCCAAGATTCTGAATCAATGAAGAGAGAAACCTAGTATCATATATAAAATTAATAATGTATGTTGGAGTGGGAGTTGCTTCTAATACAGGCCCATAATCATAAATCTGTGCACTTAAATAAGCCTCCATCACCCTACAACTTATCTAGTAAGTAAAGTTGAGAGAAATCTGGCCTGCTGCTTGTTTGGACATGTTTACGTATTATTCAGAAGCAGTCTCTTAAGCTTCCAATCCATCTGGTACATACATTGGTGAGGTCACTTTATTGTCAGAGGTCCTCCTCTTCTCCAGCTAGACAGCTCTGTCTCTTGAAATCATCCTTGTATGAGGAGTTTGCCTCACCATCCAAGAGGAAGGAGAAACAGTTTCATGTCCTCTATTCAGAGGGCTTCATACATCCTCTTACATATCATGGTGGCTGTAACAACAATTTTTTCAGTTCCAGTAAAAGCTGGTATATTCATTTTTGATAGTTCTTTGTCAGATTTTTCACTGAAGAACTACTTACTTCTTATGACAATGCTGCTTTTCTTGAGCATCTGTCTTAAAGCTAAAAGACACTTGCTTCCCCTAACCAGTCTCTACACACACACAGTCAATTCTTTGGATTCCTTAATATGAAAACCAAGCAAGCCTGATGGTAAAGGGGTACTTTGCCAGTACAGTAGAATAACATCTGTAAATGACTCTTACACCACTGAACAAAGTTGTTCTTTATAAAACACTCTAAAAGCATTGCCGTGAATGAGACAGGCTATTTCAGTACAAGGAAAGCTTCCCAGAACAAACATATGTGTGTACCAGGGACTTTGGCCAAAGCAGGTCATGGATTTATCTTTTTACATTCTTGATGAACGAAACTATGCTGCATTCACACATTCAGAACAGACCTGACCTTCCCAACATTTGTACAAATGGCAAGAATACCACATGTGGCTCTGAGTAAGAAGAACCCCATGGTATCTAGGCAAGTTTTGCAAAGTCCCCCTGAAGCAAAATCTCAAAATAGAGCATCAAACTCCAGAGTTTGAAATAATTTGTACTGATCATTGCCAGCCAAATCTAGAGCAGAAAATTGCCTTTTTTTTTCAGTCATATGGGAAACAATACACTTGGAATCTCATCACATTTTTAACCTCAAATATGAAGCAGAAGATTCCTCCCAAAGTAATTTGACACTCATCTCCAAAAGCATACAATTCGTAGGCAAAATACCTGAAGGAACACAGATAATGCACCAACCCCAGGTAAATGAGAGACTTCCAGTGACTTCAATAGACTTTGGATCAACATGGTCTTTTCCTTACTACATTTGTACAATTTCAACTTTTCTACTACTTCTATCTAGAGTATGTTAGACATAATTATAAAAGATTTTTTAAAAGTTATTTGTTTAGCTACCTTACTTTTTACACGGAACTGGAGACACTTGATTCTTCTCTCAGGTCAGTCCTAAAGTTGTAGAAGGCCTGTTTTCAACAAATTTAATTTTAATATACCACAGGGTATGTAAAAGCTGAAAATTGATTTTGCTTGATGATTAAAAATTCTTATGACAGTTACAGTATGGAAGCCAACCTGAATTTCAGTCACAGAGGAGAAACAGAATATTTGGCAAAACATAGCATATCCTCCATCTTTAAGAAACTGATCTGTATTCAGCTCAACTAGTGTACAATATTCAAATGTGACCTTCAGTCCTACCTAACCTATGATGCTACTCTGTCACTGGACGAAGACAGACCTCATGCTCCAAAGATGTTGCTATTTTTCAACTAGTCACTGATTGCGACCCTGAAGTTTAAGATGGCTTAAATAATGTCCTGTGAACCTTATCCTGAAAGCACTTCTAGCATGTTTAACAGTGTTTAACACACAGAGAGACAGATATGGTAACTAAAACCCTGAAAGCTGAAACATGAGAGGTGTCATGACATTCATTCACGTTGGATCCCAGTGACAGCTATATCAATGTATATTATCCATGCAGCATGGTGCTGTGTGGATATATTGGAGCTAGGCTGTTTGGCATGCTCTGCAGAGTGCAGACAAGCTGTGTGCATTGACAGGATCAACTCTTAGGATCTTATGTTAGGCACGTATGTTTTGTACAACAAGAAGGTGTGGGGTCTTCTGTGTGCCTGAATAAGCTCTGTACCCTTCAAGGCTACAAAGAACATGAGAAGCTTTTATCTCATCAGCAATCTACTTTCTATATAGCAAAAAAAAAAAAATATGAGTCTTAGGGTATTTTCTGAACTTCAGCCTGAGAAGGAGGCCTGTTTTCAAAACCAGTTAACCTAATCAGGCTTTTTTTGGCGCAAAAATACATCTCCCACTCTCTTAAAACTGTATGTTAGACATCCCCACTTCAATCAGCCAACAGCAGATTCAAAACCCTACTGATAGCAATTCATCCTTTATCCACTCTTTTAGAAATGTTCTCTATCCTTAGAAAGTAATTTCCATTTTTTGTATTGTTACATGCCCAGTCATTGCAAACACAGCAATCCCAGACTGGACAGACTTCCCTTCTGCACCTTTGGTCTTGAAGTTGAGTAAGTGATAGTAGTAACAGTACCACTGCAGAAAAACAAACTCAGTTCAAATCACGACTATGTAACCCAGACAAACATTCAATCACAGTATAGACAATTTTATTTTTAAAAGACACTGAATATATTTCAAGGAGAGCTCAGGTGCTATTGACAAAATGAACAAAAATGAAGGGTCCCCTTGGCCTTTCACTCTGTAAGTGCACACTCAGGGGGTTCCTCTGGGATGAGGAGCAAGGCTTCTCTGTGTGTTTTAAAGAACAGATATTAGTTAAGTCCCCTTGCAGATCAGAGCTCAAGGTACTCTCATGCTGAAAAAGTACTAATCATCTAGTCTATACATTGCACTAATATAAAAAAATTCTGTTATGAACTGCTTAGTGGACTGTTAAGAGACAGTAACTCTAGTTAATAAAAGGAACCTTTATCTCCACATGCCACACAGGATGTACAACACTTCTCCTAAGTGGACATGTGCTTTACTGCTAATCAGACATGTTAGGCAGAATTTGAATCAAAGGTGTATTTTTGCTTTGAACAAACTGCTGGAGGAAAAATACAGTTAGAAATATATAATTACATTTCTTAAATTTGAATTTTCTGGTAGCTTAGATAATTCTTTTTGCCTTTGTGGCATTACCATTAGCATAACAGGGAAGCATAAAGGGTGAGGGATCCATTCTGTTAAAAACAGACTCACAGAATGACAATTTCTCATTCCTCTCCTAACAGTATAGGATCTTTATTATATGCCAGGTAGAATATATGTGTCTATTAGCATATAACTCTCTTGATTATTTATGACAGATGAAAATACAGAAAAGATAAAACTAGTCCAATTAGTCCAAGATCAACCCTAAACTGCACTTTTCCTATTGTTACTGTTTAGTCCTGAAATTCCTCTGCATCCCAGCAACACTCCTACAAAATGCTACAGCTCCCCCTAAAACCGCACCTACTGCCATCTGCACTCACAGGTTACACTTCTGGCAGGAGCTCTCTTACCAGAGAGCTCAGTTTACAGTTTCTGACTCCAAACGCCATTTCAAGATGCCACACCCCCTCTTCTTTGTTCAAGTCTATCTGCTGCCTATACTGAGGCAGACTGAAAAAGCTAAATCTTTTTAGGCTCAAAAATGCTCAAATCGAGGTCAAAAGCAGCACTTGCCCTCCAGGAACCCTGTGGCTTTTGGATAAATATAGAACGTGTCACAGTTATGTGATTATCATGAGAAACTGTTAACATTATTATCAAAAGCAGAGAAAATACACAAAACACTTGAAAAATAAAAGCTCCTGTGAAATAGATATTTCATACTTTTAGAACACCATAAAGGAAAAAAATCACGAGAATTTATGATTAAGATAAAGTTCTAACAGAGGTTTAACTGACTGCCAAATATTCAGAATATGTATCCTCACACAGAATTAAGGTTCAACACCAACCTTCAGTCAAATTAAGCAGCACTAACCAAAAAAAATGCTACTAAGAAAATGGGTAGGTGACAGATGTTTGATATAGATATTATTGATGGTTATTGATATAACCATCATCATTAATGTCATGGGGGTTAGAGCTTCTGCAACAATCTTTAAGCTAAGCAGACCAGCCTCTTCAGATTCACTCGAGAAAGTCCAATGTCTCCTGACGCCTCAGAGCACATTCCTCCATTTAAGTTTCCCTGGGGTGATTTCAGGTATCTCAAGGGAGACTCCTTAAGTAAATTTTTCCTTACAAGTACCTTCCAGACGTACACTGCACCAAGAACTGTACAGGCATTTAACAAAGAGGCATTCTTTGCTGCTCAGTAACAAGCACCACATGTATAAGCTGGCAGAGGAGGAGAGAAGAGTATAATATCACCCAAGAGCACAGTACAATAGGGAAAGCATGAGAATGGCACACAGACAAGAGTCAAAAGCACACAAATTGCAGAAGCACCATCAGTACAACTACTACACTGCTGCAGCATCCTTCCATCCCATCTTACTGTTAAGGATAAAAGGTACTTTGCAGCATCTTTTAAGTGTTTCCATCACTAGAACCTGTCATGTCCACAATAACCCAAAACAGGCTTGGACAATATAGTCTGAGCTGCTTCTTCTAGCTTCTCTATAAAGAAGCATTTAATTTCTTCCAAATAATTGTTTCAGATTTATCAGCACCCACATAAACAAAAAACAGGTAAAATAATTTTGGACTACGTCCAACACGACAAGAACTTATGTGCTTATTTACAAATGGAGATTTTTTTATTATTATTTATAAATAAAGATCCATTTGTGACTACAGTGAGGTTATTTCACATCCAGAGTTTTGAAAGACATTAAGAAACAATCATGAGGCACTCTGAACACTGGCTATACAACTGCAATACATGAAGCAGAAATGACAAAAAAGAAAACTAATGACACCACGGAGGAACAGGCTGAAGCCAAGATTCTGCCACTCCACCTTGCCCTGTTGCATGCTGGCCTGCAAATCACTCTATTCCTGCCTTTCCTATGGGTTAGGAAGGTGGAACAAAGAACATGGAGAATGTTTGCTGGCATTTCACAGAGCTCATTGAAAGATGTGGTGGACCTTTAGGAAGAAAGTACATTAGGGTTTTAGGATGCTAAGCCAAGTCCTCTGTACCTGAAGGCAACAACATAACAGATGACTCAGTTGCTATCACTCACGTAACAGCAGGCCACAAAACCCTGCCCTGCACTCACAACAGACTTCAAACATGTTATGATGAAAAAATTGCCTGAAGACAAAAGTTACAAAAATACCAAATGCCAACAAACTCTAAAACAAAATAATACTTCAAAAATATATGGTACCAGTCAGCCACAAATTCTAAAGACCTACTCCTCAAGCCTACTCTTTTTTTAAGTCTGCTCTGGGGTAGGATCTTGAGCCCAGTGAAATTGGAACTAAATTATATGAGCCACTCTTTAAGCATAAAACAAATTAGAACCCCTAGACCCAAGTGCTTGCTTAAACTTCTGACACAAATCTTTACACGATTTTCAAATTATTTCAAATGAAGTGATGAGTAGCTAACACTACTTGCAGTGGCATATTTACACCACATGAGTGATCTTGCACTTACTTTCTTGTGTGCTGATAGTTTTTCTGTGAAATAACAGCATCAATATAAAGTGCATTTTGTATTTTCTTGTACGTAAAAAGCAATTCTAAACAGAAAAGACAAAACAATGCACACACTGGGCCTACACAGAACATTCTACTTGTGGACAGCCTCATTTTAACACTAGTCTGGAGCAGAACCAATCCTTCAGCCTAAAACAGCAAGGGCATGATTCCATCATCTAAAACCAGAATGTAATGACATTTTAGGTGCTCCAGCTGGTCCAGTTCAGTGAGCGTGTTGTGCAGATCCTGTATCATACCCATCTGCCCACCTAGATACCTCAAGGATGCAAAAGTGTGTCAGATTATGCTTGGCACACTCACTAAGATCGATGGATCACAGTCAAAGTGACTGAACCTTAAACTGTGTATTTACAAGACACAAACCTAAAATTAGGTGGAACAAATGTGGACCTGGACATAACATGTTCTATGAATTCACACAAATATCTGATACCCAACAACAAAGTCCTTACAGTCAGACACAAGAGGAACAGTTCCATGTCTGGAGCTGGAAATTGAGATACAAAATGTTATTTCCAAGGAAGATTCAACCACACAGACATTCCTCTGTGATACAGATGCAAGACAAAGCAATATCCCATGTATCTAACTTAAGATAGCCTACACAACAATAGAATTTACACCATTTCACCAGTGATTGGAATGTGGAACAAAACTTTTGTGCCTTTCATAGAAAGATACAGATAGCTACTAGGCATGGAAACAAAAAAATCCCCAAGCATCCTCTGTCCTCATTTTGGAGAATGAGCTTAGCTGCTAAATAAATAATTACAAACAAGGTCGGAAGTGCCATGATTGAAGAAACAGGACACAGTGAGAAACCATCTCCAAATGAAATGCATTAGGGCTACTCTTGCCAAACACAGAGGGTATTTAAAACTTGTTAAAAACATAAAGTAATATTGCATCCAAATCCTTCTGATGCTAAGTACTCCAAGGTTTTTTGCTAATTAATGGAGAGAAATGACCATTTCCAGACTCAGTTCACACAACTGCTTAAGAACATCTGGGTGGATGGACTGTCCTTTGGCTTCTTTAGAATCAGTGGACAGACAGCTTCTCCCAGCTATCTAGCTTAAATGACTAAGGTTCAGTGAAACCATGAGTAACATTTAGATACAAATCCTTACTTTAGGAAACAAAAACAATCTGTCCTCCACCAACTACAAAACTAAGAAAAAACAACTGATCCCTCCTATGCAGCAAAGGACACAACTCATCAACCTTTACGGAGAAATTTATCTGACTGCATGAGGCTATCTTCCAAGTTATCCACCCCTAACTCTGAGTAACCACTTTAGAATTGTGCACTTCAAGTACAAGTCTCCTCACCCTGAATTAATACAGGGCAGGTAGCAAAATCAGCACTGGTACTATCTAATGGGAAGAGACAATGCAAAGAAGCTGACTCTCTTTCCAAAAGTAGGATAAATTTGTTTGTTCCAAGTCAGACTGCAAGTGCAGTGGCCCCCTCTGCATTAGAAGGGCACACAGGGTTGGCTAAGTTGGCTAAGCAAACAGCCATCCACTTCCAAGCAAAAAGCTCTCCCAAAATTTTGTTTTCATACAGATCTCTGGCGTTATGAAGTGGGATCAGCCTGAGCCAGCTGTGCAGACTTGGTTAACACGTACTTACATTGTAGAAGTGGTAATGGTAGTCTGAATTCACCAATGAAGATCATCCAGAATCTCTTTAGTCTTGGTAACACAATAGAATAGATTTAAAAATACATAAAATAGATAAGACAAAGAAATGCTATGCTCAATGTTATTTTAAAAATTGTTACCCCATATTAGCTTTCCATGACCTCACATAGCCAAATACCCCCATCATAGTATAAAACATTCAAGAACTTGTTGCAGCATCCTTTCTGAATTAATTCCTTTACCAAAAATGTAATCTTTAAGTGCTGCAAATCTTTTTTCAAAACAGCCATTTTTTCAAAACAAAAAACCAGGTTACAACTATTTTTTGCTCACAAAGATATTTTTTGTCCCACAAGCATACTTCTAGTACTATTTTCCCCTCAGACCTTTTAAGCGTGAAGCTTTCAGCGAAGCATTCCATTAATGTGATAAATCCACCAGACTTTTTGAATAGCTTAGTAACCTCACTAAGGGTAAATATTCATCAAGAAAACATTTTCTGTACTTGAAAATTTCACAAGAATATCCCGTTCTAGAAGTAAAATTAAGATAATAGTATTTTTTTAAAGTTCATGAAGGGGGAAAAAAACCCAGAACACCCAGGAATTTTGTTTTTATAAACTCCTAGGTCTCTAACATCTGTACTAACTCCCTTTCTGTCTTGCAACATAAAAAAAAAAAGATCATGCAAATCTGTGAATGCCTCTGCCCCACAAGTATTCAGATTAGAGCTTATTGACTACATTTCATTATCAGGTAGAGTAAAAAGGATTTTATTTTATTACAAGGACTGTTGCATAAATCCTTAGGTAAAAGCAAATGATTGGTGTAAATGTTTTATTTCCATGAAACATGAAAAGAGATGTTGAATGTGGAACACTTAGGAAAGTGTTCCAAGCACAAATAATCAACTTCTTTCTAATATATTACAATGCAAGGGCAGTTGGCAAGGAGGAGAGACTGCATGACACATTCACAGGACTGTAGACTATATCCCAGAAATAACCAATCAAGGTACTTAAGGGTCATGGCATAAAAACACAAAACCACATACATCCCAGAGTGAACAAAAGCTTCCCAAAAGATGCAATATTGTGAAGACAAGAACCAAAGTGCTCCCTGGAAGCGAAAATACAAAAATAAACCTTTTAGTAAAGAAGCAGTGCTAACTCTATCACACCTGTCTGCATTCTGAAATGTTATTCCCAACTCTCTTCTGCAGACATCAAATACAGACCATGAAAGAAAGACAACATGAAAGACAAAACTGTAACAATAATTTGGGACTAACAAACAGTGAGGAAGACACCTAAGACTATCAGAAGCAAAAATGCAATGACAGCATCCAGAACAGTCCAGTTTTGAGAAGGTCCTCATTTCAATAGAAAAAAATATCTCCAGAGGATAACTGACCCTCAAGTAAATTATTAAAACCTAGGTTTCTTTTTAATTTCTATACAGGAAAGTAGCTGCACACTTCAGAAGTCAACCCAGGGATTAGCACTCTGCTAGGTAACACTAAATGTGCCTGTACTTTTAGAATAAAGCAGTGTTGATGCTACTTCTATTGCTTTTAGACACACACTGCTTTACAGGCTTTGAATTTACATTGTGAGTATAAGTTATTTTAAATAAGAATAAGCCTACTGAAATCCTCACATGAAATTTAACAGTGTTTCTAGCTGTTTAACTACTCATGATGAGATGATAACCTCAGCTCAGTAGTCAGCATGGATTAAAAAAAACACACTCTAAAATGGGATGGGTGTCTACTCAACTGAGACAAGATCTACCACCACCTCTCGACCTTTACAGGCATTTCAGAATTCAGCTTTCTCTTGTAAGTATACTGATAACCAGAACTCTGTGCTAAGCAAATAATCGAGCTGCACCACAATCAATCCCCAAATATGATCAAATTCTTAAATAGTACGTACATTGTCATTTAATAAAAAGTAGAAATCATATGGAAGAGCTGTAGTAAAAAGGCAAGAGGTATCACTGAAGTTAAAAGTTAAGTGTCTGATCTTCTAGGCATTTGTTGCCGTGAGGGTTTTAAACCAAACACTTCTATCTTCAAGTGTACTTGCAGAGTGGCAGTGTTACAGTGACAGAGAGAAACAGCCTGTTTGAAATGCAAGTCGAGTATCAAACCTGAGTTTTTCCAAATTGAAATACACAAATCCTCAGCAGCTGTGCTAGAAAATCCAGAGATATCAGCATTTGCAAAACCTCTAAGAAGTGCTTGTAATTATGCGGCTATTACAACAAATTACTTCAAATAAATGAAATCTATTAGGAAGTAACTGCTGTGCATGTATAGGTGCACTCCAAGCACTAAGCTTGTACTGCAGCAGAAGATGCTAAAAAGCTTGACCTCCGAGAGGTCACATTCCTCAAAAGGTGCTAAGCACTATGTACCTGCTACGGTTGCTTATCATTTCTTATCATCAGAAACATATACAAAAAGGAAGCAAATCTCTCATGCCACTTTTTTCAATCCTTCTAGAGCTTTAGACATTTTATTTATGATGGAAACAACAATCATCTGTGAGCCTCTGCACACTACTACTTCCTGCCTCAAAAGCATTTTACATAGAACTAACCTGCATTATATATGAGCAAGAAAGCTATATGAAATGTTATTAATCCAGTTCTGAGTATCAAAACATACATATCTGATCCATCAATGGACAGCAAATAAAATTAAATCTAATAAACCTATTTTAGGAAAAAAAACAACAAAAATCCACCTTGCCCTTGTTTCAGCACTGGATCCAGATCAAGCATACAAGATAAAAATTTTTGTTCACTTACAGTGTTTTTTGTTTGCGTCTGGTGTTAACAGACTACAGCATAAAAGTTCCCTATTACAGTGGTTTTTAACAGTTAAAGTGTACTCCATATCTTAAACACTCATAATAAATTATTTCACTATGTACCTGTGGAAAGTGGAATAGAGTTAGGATAAGGGGAGAGAACACTGCTTCTTCCTGTATAAGCCACAAGTTACACATCCAGGTAAAACCTTCTGCCTGGGGTTCTACCAGCTGTAACCTACCAGATTTTTTTTCTCTTACGAGGTAAGAAGAACACAGTACTATCAAAATATATCATGTTGTTTGGTCTCCTGCCAGTTCTTCTACATACAACATTCTATGTTTTATGTCTGGATATCAACCTTAACTAATATTTAACATTGGGATACAGCACAGTAACAAATAAAATTCCTCTAAGGAGAATCCTTGTTTTGTGGAGTCATAAGCAATGGAAAGAAACTGCAGTGGATCTGTTTCACAACATCCCTTGTTATTCACAGGTGGCATAACAGCATCCATCCTAAAGCACAGGAATAACTTAAGAAAGAAAACAGAGTTTACCTCTTTAAACTATAAACTACTACAGCTAACTGCAAAACCTACAGATTTCAGCTGCCTACCGTTCTTAAACATCTGAAATGGTATTGATGAATAAGAACTCACCTAAGCCAAATTCTGAATATCGCCAATATTTCATATTCCCCAACAAAGAGGAGCTTCCTATCTGAAGGCTGAATTGGGTGAGTTACACTTTGAAGCCCTGCGTAAAAAATGAGCTCCTACAGACCTACTCCTTGCTAAGCCTCTTAAGTCCTCACTTTATCCACCCGCCTGCTTCAGAGCTTTTTGCAGAAGTCAAGTTAGGCAGGGTATCTTCAGCCAGGGTGTCAGTCACCAACATCAGCCAGGGTGTCAGTCACCACCACCTGCATCAGCTAGGAAGTTTACATGTCACATCTCTCTGAACTTAATGCATGTCCCAACATCTTCAGCTACTGCCAAGAAAACACAGAAGAGACTCTACCACACCATTAAGGCTGTTAGGTGGCCCTGTTCACTTAATCAAAAAAAAAAAAAATAGACAGCAAGATGAAAATCCAAACAGTATATAAGATAATTGACCCTACAATACATAGAGAAACACTGTAAGCATAACAAACCAGAAAGGTTTCAAACAAAAGATAACTGATGAAGAGTAAGAAGAATGATGTGATCCAGTCCAGCCCGTACAAGTAAAACAACTGAAACAAACAACAAACATTACCTCAATACTGTAGTTGTTCATGGAAAACAGGAATGACTCCAAGCAAAGATCATATCATAGGAGGTTACATTTAACTTTCATCCTCCTTAAAGCCTGCATGCTTAATCCACAGAAACGGGGTTTGTAATAAGCCTAGTTCATTATAAACACTATAAAAGCTTTACCTACTTAGTGGTAGACCAAAGGAATGTTGAGAAGCTTGTCCAAGTTCTCACAGTGGTTCACAGAAGAACCACCTGCTGGAGACCACTCCTGTGCTTATAATAAACCTTAAGGATTTATGCCAAGATGAATTCTTAACTTTCACCATGAAACACTCAAAACAGTCACTTTCACTAGAAAAGAAACAGGCTGGTGAGAGCAGCCAAGTGAAAAGAAAATACCACCCTGGAAGTGATTTTCCAGCCTGAAAGACCATGTAGCTGTTGGGACTATTTCACTGCCTTAGACTGAGTTGGCACAAGTCTCTCACAAGAGTTTCAGCCTTGTTGTGAGATATCCTAATGCTGGCATATTTCAAAAAACAAATGAAAACTTTTATGAAAATGAGGATGTAATGTAATAAGAAAGAATCACATGAGCATGAATAAATGAGGGCAGGATTAAAAATCTTAGTAAGAGAACAGAAATTAGTTACAACTCAAAAATAAGACTGGCAAAAAAATTTTTTTTGGCTCACAGGTCTTCTCTCTGCATGAACTTACTCAGATATGCTGACTTTGCAGTCAAAAATCAATTTTTACTGCTTTTTATTTCCATGTGCACTCTGGATGTCTAAAGAGCTGTAACAACTAAACTGGTTTAATTTTTGGCTAATGCACCATGCACTAAGTGAATTTTACAGATAAGCCATTTCAGAAATCACTCTGTGGTACATGAGAAATATTTTCTGACTACTCATTTAATAGTACTCAAGTAGCTCAGTGTTAATCATTGATTCAGAGCCAAGCAGAAGAAGCACAACTAGATTTTAAAATACCTTGAAAACGCCCTTGCAAGGCATATGGCTAAAAGGGGAAAATACCATTCAACTTACAAGTACAAAGTCTGAAACTTTAGTAGCAGAAAAGAAGAATGGCATATTCAGTGAGTCACTTATAAAATCTGGATGGATTACGTGTATGTATGTATACACATATATTACTGATTTGCGCTGCAAAAAAACCCCATGAAAGTCAGGTTACAGAAAGTTTACTGTACTTAAAAAAAAAAATTATTATTTACTGTACTTCAAAACCAAGGAAGTCTCACATCTTGTTGAAAAACTAAAGGAATAAAAAAATATGGTGAAACCAATCTCTAAAAATGTAAGACTAAGAAGGATGATATTTGCTGATTATGTATTACTTAAAAGGTACAGGTGCTAAAAGAAAATACTTAGAAATACAAGTGTTAATCAAGTCTTAACTGAATTATTAATTAAAGCAATTTTACCAAAGAATTGCCGCAGTATAAACACAAATCTATTCCCTCCCTGAACATTCTGCTCCCATAATAGGTTTTATTTATGGCATGTAATTTCTCAGAAACTTTTTACAGAGCTTAGGAAACTCATGAGCCAATCACCATCAGCAGAACAGAGCAACTCACTGTCAACATAACTCAGTGACATATGTCATTTGCTGTGACTTCTACAGAGAGAGAGAGACTGAACTGATGACCATAGAGTGATTTTATTTTGAAACCTTTATTGCCTATTCAATTTAAATAAATCCTTTTAAGGGAAAAATAGGTCATGCAGTCCTCTTGCTTGTTTCTACACTGACATTACAGGCTTGATTCCATTGTCCATACACTGATGCCCTTGGGAAGGCCAAGGTATCATTAAAGGACAGTAAAAGCACAGGACCTTTGGAAGGTCTGCATCTGTCCTGAACAGATAACCAGGGTAGCAGGCCATCTCAAAGGGCACTAGTTACTTATGTGGGGCAATCTAAACAGAGCTTCTGCAACAGACTGCACTCCACTGTTGGATGCCCAACTCCACACAGATGTACCTTCAGGTGACTACATGGGGTTGAGTGCCAAGCACCCATTGCTGTCACTGGACTCGAGAGAGCTACTAAATTCATTCTGCAGTCAACACCTAAACCTTGTCACTCGAGGAGCTCTCTCCTGATTCCTCTGACTCTACACACAGAACTTCCATTGACAGTTAAACATGATACTCACCCTACAGACACCTGAACTCAGGTACCAAATTAACAAGTCAAAGTCCACCCCAAAAACTAGACGGGACACAGGAACTACAGCTTGGCTCACGTAACTTGAAGCAAATAAGCCCAACTAAATATTTCTAGACCAATAATCATTTTAGCATCTTTTACAGTCAATGCAAAGAGGAGGATACCTTCAGAGGTAATTCAGTTAAATGCCTCATTTTGGATAAATGGTAGCTCTTATCCACAGCTACCCATATCCTCCAAAGCATACAGGCACATGCTCAATCTCTCTTAATGACAGCTGTAGCTAACTTATACAGCCATATGTTCACGCTGTCATTAGCTTTATTTCTTCTTCTGTCATGTTCCTGTATTGTTCATTTTCTTCTTCTTTCCCAGTGAGTTATAAACCTTAATAACCTTCCCTAACTGCTTTCTTCAACAACACTTAATACAATCTTAATGAGACCCCAGATGGTAAGAAAGTAAGAAAAGTGCTGTCTGGTATTTATTTAAAACAAAAGTCAGAGCATACAGAGAACTCTAAAAGTTCACCAGCATTAATCAGCCATCAGATGGATTCCAGTACCTGAGATTTCCAAGAGGCCAAAAAAACAGCACTGAAGTAAAGTTACAGCTCTTCTTGGTGTGTGCTATACTTAGCAAAGTTCTGACACTACATTAGATGTTGACAATGCCTTTAAAGATTTATAGATTTATAATTTTGACTTTATAAAAAATGAAAAGCACCCTCTTTCAAACCTCAACAGATATACCAATAGTAAAGTTAGCATCAGTATTTCCTTGCAAGGAGGTCCTCTATTTTAAGCCACGGATGAAAACCAACAAGTTAGAACAACAAGTTGTGCAGGAGAAAAAAAGGGTAACAAAGGAGGCAAATACTTTAAAAACTGTATGATCAGAAACAAACAAACAAAAATTAAAACATTTGTTAGCATTTATGTAATGAAGGAAGACTTGCACACATATGAAGAAACTGCAAGTGTACCATGTGTAAAGCCTGCTAAAGTGTGAAAAGATAATTCACTCACCAAGGAGGAGTGAAACACCAGAACAAAAATGTCAACCTCCAAACAAGGAAATTAACAAAATAAGATTACCTTGCTCCAATCTAAAGCATAGGGAACGTTTTGCAGCTTCTATCTCAGGAGTTGGATGATCCAGAACTCGTCTGCACCACTGCAGAGGACTCAGTGATTTCTCTCGAGGAGTGTGAGTCTTGGTAGGCAAGACGTACAACCTTAACCAAAACACACAGAAGTATCAGCAAGATATGCAATATTACAAAGTTTGCTTTTGTAGCTCACTTTCCTATCAGATTACTAATGATTCCTATCAGATCACATCCAAAGTCCTGCAAGAGGGTATCTAATGAAAGGAAATATATCCTGAAGTAGAAGAGTTTACATTAGTTTTCTTTCTTCCGTCCTTAAAAAAACAGGTGGCAAAATATCAACTCTACAGGTCTGGCATCTCCAAACAAAGTTCAAGCAGATTTCATATTAAAATCTTCCCTGTAATCACCACCACTGTCTGAATTTCAGCACTGCCCAAAGTTCAAATATATTAGGTGTTATATTAGGTGCTGTACACACCTAATGCATGGTGCTCTTGCTTTTCCCTATACTTATATTTACTGGCAATTTAGATAATTTCAGTATATGATGTTATCTTCACCCAGATGAACCAGATGTTGTTCAAGTTATATTTGTAATGATTAAAAAATATTTGATGAGAAACACTGAAAATCTATTTTCAGCATTCAACACCAGCAGAAAAGAAAAAAAGCAAAAAAAAGCTAGTGTATGTGCATTATTCTCAGACAAGAACTGGCAACAGATCAGTTACACCTTAGGAAACCAGGTTTTAAAGCAGATTTCAGGGGAGAATTCTTGAGGCTGAGATCTGGGTTGCAGTTGTTGCCCTGGCAGATTAGCAGGCACAGCAGATGCCGATTCACCTGGGAGAGTGCAAATCTTCCAGGAAGCAAACTGTTCTTGTCTGCTGGACTAGACTGACTCACAGCTCCCTGGCCTGACCACCTCTGAGACATGGGGCTAGGGCTACCCACAGCCACATGGTCAAGGCACCAGAAAAACACTCAACAGACTGTACTGGGATCTGGCCTGTACAAAGGCAGAGTGAAAGAGCGAAAACTAAACAGGATTTTGCCCATCAGGGGGTCACTAACAGGTAGCAGCAGCCTTTCACTTTCACAGTTTTGGCTCAAGAGCTACCCAAGTCTCACCAGAGCATCCCTTCTCGAGTGTCTGCTCCGTGCAGTTTTCTGCCTTTGAAGTCAATCAGCACTCTCTACCCAGTTCACAAGGAATAAATATCCTCACTGCGATTGCTATCTCTCCCTCTTGGCAATCCCAGCAGAGATCAACTACTGAATTGCTCTGAGGAGAGGACTCATTTCCCCAGACTTCCTGCAGTGCCTGACCACACATTTTAAAAATGATACTGAGAAAATCAAAAAGCAAAGGAAAGCTTTCAGGTTTCCTGTTAAACTGCAGAAGCACTTCAAAAGCTAAACTGATCTGACTGATGATCAGACCTTCCTGTAAAAAGCTGAACACTACAAAGTAGTTTGGCTTGTCTGCAGTTCCACAGGGTTGGTTGATTTTGGAGTTTTTTGCAACTGCAGTTCAAAAAACCCGAAAACAACAACAAAACAAAACAAAAAAAAATCAATCAAAACACAAAAAACCAAAGGTATTTAAGGCATAAAATTACCAGTCAACAACTAGGATATGCACTGAAGGCTTTGGCTTTCCAGACACAGTTTGCTTTAAAGACTGAGATTACAAAAAAGCCCCAAGCAACTGGCATCACACGCCTGACCTTTCATGGACAATGTCGGAGATTTATCCTTGAACTAAAAATGTTCAACAGCTAAAACAGTTCACTCTTAGTAGAATAAATTTGTTAACAAATCTCTGTCACGAAATTCTGCCTGTGGACATACACGTGTGACACAAAGGTAAATTCTGGTGCCCAAATCTAGGATTGCTCCCAATGAGGAAATCAAATTAGAAATTTCCCTACAGCACATAACATAACTCTGATGGACTACCACCCTGAAATGTCAACAAGGAAAGCATTATCTTTAACAAGACATTATCAAACAAATTTGATATTCCTTGACGCCAGGACAGCTAGAAGTCGGAACCAATGTAAAATTTGAGTCTGGACTGACAAGCCCAAACCAGCCTTGCACAGACCAACCCCATGCACAATGAAGCAACGTTGACAAGAATTTCCACACAATTTGTACATGATTTTCAAAAGCCATTTTCAGAAACACAGTATTGTGTACCATGAAGCACATACAACAATCAGAAACATTTCTGACATTAAGATTAATATTTGAATACTTCATTTTCTACCAAAATTAAGGATGTTTGAACATTTCTCAGCTTCTTTATACTGCATTTTATTATTATCTGACATTAGCTTAATTCAAAAACTAATCACATAAAAAAGAAAGCTACATGGAAGCTGACACAGATACTCTCAAACCGTTATTTAAATAAAGGTAATCTATATATTGCTATTGACACTCAAAACAATTGAGGATCAGTAACATTCCACATGATTACGCAGCCAAGATAGTATTCCAGCACTGTCCCTACCATGTTCGCCCACGTTGCTGAAACAGGTTTTGAGGCACTAGCTTTAGTGATCTACTTGTATCTCTACCTTGCAATCAATCACCCCTTCTGTTTAAGGGAGTGAGACCATACGTCCATAGTTTTTGCTTTATTCATTAGCTATTTATTTCCGATTTATTCTATTTACTAGCACCCTATCGTGCCTTTTGCAGATATGTAAGATACACAATTTACATGAATGCCTAAAAGACAAAAGCCCTCCCATATCCCTGAAGATGGGAGACAATTCGGCAGAGAATTTAGGATGAGGACGCAGCGCTGCACATATCAAGGCTTTCCCAGAACGAAATTCCTCTATTTTTAATTCCTTATGTAAACACGAGGCTGAAACTAGGCTGAGATCTGAACGCTGTTCCTCGGGGTGGAAACGAGCTCTGCTCCCCACGGAGGGCGCGACGCCCCGGGCGGTGAAGCCCCGACCTGAGCCCCGTACTCGGGGCCCTTCCCTCAGCAAGGGACGTACGGTTTGGAGGGGGGATGGAAAGGAGGGGAAAAAATGGGGGGGAAATAAAGCAGATTTCAGTCTAAGGAGGGAGATCAAGTGGATTTGGGGGCTAATGCTAATCAAAGCCGGGAGACCGCTGCGGGAGGCCTGGCCGGGGGACACAGCCGGGCCGGGCGGGGAGCAGGGCAGGGCCGAGCCGCATGTACCATGTATCCTCGTCCTCTCCGCAGCCGTCCTCCAGCTCCAGCACCGCCACCTCGTCCAGCACCGTGGCCGCCGCCCCGCCGCCTTCCTGCCCGCCGCCAGCGGCCGGCGGCCCGGGAGAGGGCTTGAAGTAGGCGAGGGGCTCCGGCGGGCACAGCAGGGTGGGCACCGGGCTGGGCACACACGGAGAGCCCGTGGCGGGGGGGCTGGCGGGGCGCAGCCCNCCCGGCCCCGCTCCGCCGCCCCTGCGCCTCCCGTTAACGGCGGCGAGGGCGGGATCCCCTCCCACTCCGGCAGCCCGAGCGCCGCGCACACGCACTCGGCAGGAACAAAGAGCCGCCCGGCGCCCCCGCCATCCAGCCCCAGGCAAGGGCGACGGGGGCCACCTCCAAGCGGAGCCCCAGGTGTCTAAAGAAAAGTACCTTCCCCCGCTGCACCCACCGCGGCTCGCCCCGCCCCGCCCGCGGGATGGATCCGGCCCAGGGCGCCGCGCCTCTCGTGAGCCGCGTAATTAGAGCCTGGTGGTGTCAGCCTTGTAATTATGCAGATCGAGAGTGTGAGGGGAATGGGAATCACAAATAGAGGCTTTGTTGGGCTTGAAAGGAGCTAATTCAGCCAAAAGCTGCCGTTTGTAGGTTTAAAACATGCTGATTCTTGGAGTTCTGGCGCAAAGCGAGGAAAGCGACGCGGTTTTGAAGTTGCGTTGGTGGTGAAGCAAAGGATGAACCGAGCATTGCAGAAAACTACGTAACAGTGTGTTGGTTGTGTATAGGAGAACTCCTGAGGTGAAAGATGCCCTCGTATTGAAATGTCTTCCTTAACACAGTCCAGATACACAGCTGGCTTGTAGCTTGCAATGAGAGAGAGGGATGAATACTGTTCACCTACGGTAGTGGTTTCGCCTTGTCTTTCATTGCCCAGCACTGTAAGAAGTCATTGCTTGTGTCCTTTGTGTTACCTAGGAGGTGAGCAGAGATTCAGGCATCACACAACCCTCGTTCAGTTCATTTCCTCTGGCTACAGCTTCAGGGGACAACCCTCTAAGTCACAGTCCTAAGTCTCCTACAGCCCTGATACAAAATCAGGAACAAATCTCATGAAGTCAGGGCAGATTTAGATCACATATTATAAAATATTTCTTCACCAAAAGTGTCATCAAGCATTAGAACAGAGTGCCCAGGGAAGTGATTGTATCACCATCCTGCAAGTATTTAAAAGATGAATAAATGTGGCACTTGGGGATGGTTTCATGGGAAGCTGACAGTGCCGAGTTAACAGACTCAGTGATCTTTGATGTCTTTGCCAGCCTAAATGATTCTGTGACTCTAAGGATTGTAAGTTGCTCAGCTACCCACTAAAAATAGCTATTGGTCAGTCACTACCCAATTCTTGAACATCAGCTTTAGGCAGAGCAGTAGCACTATCAGCCACTGCTGCCTTCACCCTGCTTTGTTGCTGTCTCAGGTTTCTGGTGTAAGGAGGAACAGACACTGATTCTCTGTTCAGGGCATAAGTCAACTTTGAGATCATCCAGCCTGTCACAATCTTGTCTCTTTTGTTTAAAATCTGGAAACTTTCTTCTGCATGTGCTCAGGAAAACAACACTGTTGTCAGTCTTTCAAGCACTCTTGCAGTATAGATAGTAACAACCAGTCTTGTAAGAATGACTAGAAAGGAAGCTAGAGTGGAGCACAAAGCATTGACTTCCAGATGATAGAACTTCTGTCAGTGAAGACAGTAAATACAGCCCCCAGTGTACTACTTTGCAACCAGTTAGTACTTAATCCAAAACTTGGTGATGTCTCCTCTGTCCCTCTGAAAGAAAGAAGGGGGGAAATGTCGAGGGTGTAAGAACCATCTGGCCCCAATTCTGCCATGTTTTATTAGAATGAGAAATAGAATCCCGTTTTCACTACTACAGATAGTTGTAATCTTTATTCCCATGAGTAAAGGAGAATTGAACTTCTACATGTTTAGTCCCAGGCAAAATGTGTCTCTCTCAGCTTGTTATCACTAATAATGGTACTAGCCTTAATCCTTAGAAGTGCATTGTTAATCTAGTAAGATTGCAAAATTATATAAAAAGATTAATTGGCAGCATATGTAATACTGAGTTTATTATACATCACTAGTGTACAACGTAAAAAAACGCAAATAAGTTTATCATAGTATCAGTGCTAAAGGATGCAGTGAGGCAGTAGAGGTTCAGTTATATTTCATAACTTTTTTGTTTTCACTGAAAGAGTAGTTAGGCGTTGCAATAGGTTGCCCATGTAGGTGGTGGAACCTGTCTCTGGAAGCATTCAAGAGGTGGATGTAGCAGTTGGGGATATGGTTTAGGAGTGGTTATAGTGGTGCCAGGTTGATGGTTGGACTAGGTGATCCTGAAGGTCTCTTCCAACCTTGATGATTCTGTGAAATACTCAAAAGAGATTCAAAATGCAGGAATATATATATATATATATGTATATATGAGGCAAGGATGCAAAGTCTTTTAGTGGACCAGCAAGAAAACCCAGTAAATGAGTATCTGAAGTTTTCAGTTGCCAGAACAGGAACATGATAGTGTGGTCTGGATATTGCATCACTAAAAATGTCTTGGTGCGGACACCTGTTTGAAAATACATCAGGAGACACATTTGAAGACAGAGTAGAGCATGTAGCATCCTAGCACAGGATCTTAAGAGTCACCATGGGAACGCTTGTCCTCAGTTCTGAGTACAAGTAGTTGAAAATTTTCAAATGCCCTCTACTGTTTGCGCACCTACACAAATGTTGCATGCAGGCGTTCATTTCACAACTCAGTTGCCAAAGAAAGAAGGTTTAGGACTCAGCGTCGTGCCCTAGCATGGGTACAAATGCAACTTTTCCAGATAGATGCATTGATCATAGACATCATATCACCAAGAAAATGGTCCAGAGATTGGCTCTTCCTTGAATGGGACTTCTGAAGTGAGATATCCAGTAGTATGGGTAGAAAGCAGATTAAATTGTGCATACTTCAGCTACCATGCTCACAGTCAATGTGAAAGACTGTCTTTTTCATGCGTTTCCTGTATAAGTGGATTTAGTAAAGGGTAAAAATGCATTTCACTGTGTTGTATTTGTTGCTCTATTTTAAGTGTAGTTGTAATTTCACTAAGACATAATTCCACTAATAACATAGCTTTACACAGAGATGCTGGCAGGTAAAATGTATGTATGATTGATATGTCCCATGGTTATCAGGGTGGTCAATTTGAATATGACAAAGATGATTTGAACATCTCAGTCATTTAAATAGTCAACCTAATTGTTCGAGTTTTTAAACATAAATTACTCTCCTCCCAATATTGACATTACTAATAAATTGTTAATGAGTTCCATTCAGTATCCCAGCAGTAGCTAATCCGTTTGATCAACCCAGAACTTCATCAGCACTTTACAAACCACACTGAAGACTTGATGGTTCCATTCTTTTTTTAAGGCATTAATAAAATGTGTCTAACACCAGCCCCCAAATATCCTAATGAGCCTGTGAAACCTATTACTCCTGGACTTGAGAAATTATATGCCCTAAATCAGTAGAAATCTACTATAGGATGCTACTTACATAGTATTGTATAGCAGGAATTTCTGAATCAGTGTAGTTACTAATAGGCTGTCAATGCAGAGAACAAAGAAGCTGGAAGTCCGCAAATCCCATCTGCTCTTTTCTGGTAATAAGCTTGTTGCTTTATGCTGCAATAGCTGCAGGCTGGATCTGCCTTTCAGGCAAGCCAGTAAGGAATTAATTGCTGTAATCCAGTCTGGGCTATACAAAAGACGTGTAACAATAAGGTCAGAGCACGGACAGTAAACTCCAAGTCTCGTGAGATTATTTTAAGGTGCAGTTCCAGTCTGAAAAATGACTATGAAAGTAGTTTTATAAAAATAGAGCCACTATCATGCCAGCAGAAGTCCATCCTATCCAGTATTCTGCCTTTAGCAAGGGCTGATAGTAGCTTTGTAAAGAAAATATCTCAGAAACAAGAAAAATATTGAGGGATATTTTCCCCTCTTTCAAAAGTCATTGAATCAGGACATCTGGATCATTTAATTTTGATAGCAACCAATGTATAATAATATTCCATTTGCTGAGACCCATTTTTAAGCCATTTAAACATCAGGGCTCTACAGCCCCCTGTGGCAATTAGAGCTGCAATTTAATAATGTATTGTTAGAAAAACTACTTCTTATTATCTACTTTAAATCTGCTGCTTAGTAATTTGATTGGGCGCCCCTTAATTCTGGTTTTCTGAGAAAGACAGAATGATTAATCATTCTCTATTCAGCTTCCCTTTGTCATTCATGACTATATAAAATTTAGATACTTCTCTTCCCAGCTGACAAGCCCTGATTTATACAGCCTTATCCCCACAGAAGTCGGGCCAAACCTCCCATTATTTCCTGTCTCACTCCATAACAAAAGCAGAATTTTCTAACCCATTGTTTTCTTTCTATGCTCACTCCATATTTTCTTATAAAGCCAAATGTTCAGTTAAAGAAATCAACTTAACCAAAAGCATATTGGTTTCTTCAGAAACACTCATATATTCATGAGCATGCCCTGCTTTAAAAAAATCTGTGCAGACTCTCCTCCAATGTATCATACATATCCAGATGCTTCTGTATTCTGTATTTATTCCAATTTGTACAAATTGGCTTGATAAAAAAACAAGACTAAATGAAATGTAGCTCCCCAGAGCAGTTTTCGTGGTTTTTTCAAGGCTGATGTCCCAGCTGATGCTTCTAATTTGTTTGGCAGCAAGCCTGCTTTGAATGGTAGAGTAGATGTTTTGTGAGAACTTCAACAATCTAACACTTGAACTGCTGTAGAGGTTTTGCACAGATACTGCCTAGACCTAGCAATTTGTTACTGTTGAATTTATACATTTATTCTGCATTATTTGAGCAATTAAACACTTTCCTGAAGTTACAGCATGGATTCTTCATTCTCAGTGTCTTTTGCAAACATTTTGACTTCCTAGCTGCTGCTAATTTCATGCCAATTGACTTTCTCTTTTTTTTTATATTGTCTCCTTTAAACTATCATGGTTCCTTTGATCTTTTTCCTTAATTGATATTAAATTGAAGTTAGTTGTAATCACCATTAGAATGGATAAGAATAAATCCAAAATTGCATCATTTCAGTGAGCTCAAATTGTTCCAGTGCTTACGGTAGGCAAAGATACTGTCTGTGAATTAAGCTTAGGGTCTGCTAGTTTGTAGATCCATCTAGACAGAATTATCCATGACAGCTCTTGTTCAAGGGGTTATTTGATTGTTATCAAATCACTCTGACTTTCAAATGCTTTAGACCCCCCTCATTCACCCCCCTTCCTATCCCTTCTGTTTATTATAAACTGAAAGCATCAACCTGAATCTTGCAAATCAAGATGGGTTTCTTTCTAATGATCTTCATGGATAACAAAGACTAATTAGACTTTCAAAGAAGTTTGAATATTTACATTGTCTCTGGTATACAAGTCTATTGGAGAGTGTAATTTGGTTTACCACTGATGAATAAGAAGGAGAAGGTTGAGAGGGAGATGTGATGTTCAAGGTTGTTAATTAATGAGCTGATAATCTAAAAGTAAAGTTTTTGAAGCAGTGTTTGAGTGTGAAGTGCTGAAGAACACAATGACAGAAATACAGCTTCTCTCCAGGAGGCTAAAAAATCCATGACACACCTTCTGCTAAGACTCCAGATTTCAGCTTGAGTTATTTTCAGGGAACATGGCAGTTGATTCAGGAAAAATGTCGTATTTTCTGATAACATGATAATACTGAATCATTTAATCCAGATTATGATTTTTTTCCTTTTTTTCTCTTATTAATTTTCTCTCATCTTTACTTTTGTCTATTTGCATATATTTGGGGAAAGAGATTCAAGACATTCATCAACTTTGAAAAAGGTGGAAAAAATTACTATCCACGTTAGCAAGTCCATCATGTGGATACATAAGTGATTTTTACAGTTTGCAAAATGTTAGTAAGTTTAGGCCAGCAGACTCAAGGCTTTATGATTCTGCAAAGTGGTTTAGAAGTTATCTTAAAAATATAAACAGCAATATGCTTAGCATTGGTTATGTGATGTATGTAGGAAAATAAATAATACAAAAACCCCTCAGTCCAGCTGTAATTGTGTGTTTCAGAAGGCACATCTGAGTGGCACTGTGTCAAAAGAGCAAGGAAAATTTGCAGTTTCTTGAAAGGCTTTCCTTGTGCCAAAGTGGATGTGTTAGCTTTTCAGATAGGGAATGGTTTAAAAAAATAAGTACCTGAACTTTCATCCA
This sequence comes from Cisticola juncidis, assembly GCA_013400215.1. Classification (NCBI taxonomy): domain Eukaryota; kingdom Metazoa; phylum Chordata; class Aves; order Passeriformes; family Cisticolidae; genus Cisticola; species Cisticola juncidis. Next base: position 475,194 of record VXBR01000358.1, read on the forward strand.
GGTTAAGTTTGTTCAAGCAAGAATCTTTGGTGACTATCCAGAAAAGCCCATGTAATTTATTTTTATCATTTATTTTTTACTGTCAGAAGATAGGAAAAAAAAAAAAAAAAGCCTGTAAAAATAGCATGTAAAAGCTTGGTGTGTAAAAACTTGTCCTTGCACCATCTATAACCCACAGAATCAAAAAGATACAATAAAATGGCAAAGATACCTAGAGCGTAATTTAGGTACAGTTAGAAAACTTATATCCAAATCTTTTTTTTCTGGACCCACTGTTCCACAAACTGTATAACTTGCTGAGCACTTGAGCTCTTTCCTGCAACATCAGGATCTATATGGCACCTAGACTGGCATAAAGCTGCTAGCCCTTCTTCCTGCCATGCCAGAACTCCTGGGTCTGGGTAGTGATGGATCTGTCCATCTTACTCCTTCTGGGTCCCTTTTGTCCATCCTGGATATGTGCAGTCAGTGCTGCATGGACACACTTCAAGGGCTGGGTGAGCGCTGATCTAAAATCAGCCCTTTCTGGGACAATCTGGAAATAGAAGAAATGCACTACAGCAAAGGTATTTCTTGAGTATATTCACAGGATAGATGAAGGGTGCATGAATTGAGATACTATAAAAAAAGAGTGTATTCTTCTTAGCTAGATCTTTTCCTTGCGTTTGTTCCAATTTCATTATGAGAAGCAAAGTCCCTGCTATCTTCACTCCCTGTTTAATTTATGTTCCTGCTGAGGAGATGCTGATTCTGAATAAGAAGGCAGTGGAGTTTTTAAATAGTCCTGGTGATCTCCAAATGAAAACCCAGAAACCACAGTTCTCATAGCACATGCCCTCCTCTGACTGGGTATCTGGGATGTCTCTCACTAGAGTAGTAGAAGCAGAAAAAATATTGTTCCTTCCCAGCTTTCCTCCTTCAGCTTTCCACAGATGACAGTCATGTCAGAAGTGGTATGCTTGCTTCCAAACAGAATTTTGCTGTGAGAAAACTGGTGTTTTGTTCAAAAAGCTTTACTGTTACTTTCACATATGTCACTTGGGCAAATGAATAAAGTCAATGCTCAAATGCATTATCTATTGTGAAAACAGCTAAAAAGAGTGTTCAAATGCCTTATCAGTTGCATACTTCTGTAGATTTCCCAAATATTGTTTAACTATTTGGCTATTTGAAATTACAGTGCTACAAATATGGTTAACTAGATTCTCATTCTTAATTCCAAGATTTGAACTACATACAGGGATAATATAATTCAAAGTTCTGTGGGTGCAAACTCCCTGGAGGAACCAGAAGATATGAAGACAGACCAGTGTTTTCTGGAATATTTATCTTATAGTAAAGTTTGACTATTAATTTCAATAGCACCATTATTTACAACACAGTAGCACTATTAAAATTCCTTAATTGATTTATTTGCATAATGCTTTCATCTTTTTCATAATATTTTCTCCCTTTTCTGCTTCTTTTAGTATTTAAGCATGTGGGGAAATGGTTTGAATGACAGAAGCTTGTCCTTTCTTTCCAGAATTGTCTTCTTTTTTTTCCTGAGTAGGTAGTTTTAAAATGTTGGCTGCCAATTGTTTTGACTACAATAGCTGTCTATGCTCCCTAAACAGATGTCTGATGACTGCACAGCAATGGCAAGAATCAGACAAGTGCTTTTGGCATGATTGTATTCAGATACTGACTCTAACAGACCAAAACAGTCACTTTTAAGTCCTGGCACAGCCTACAAGGCTGTAGCTGTCAATTTATAACTGACACAGTTACAAAAACCCCACGAAAAAACATGCCATTTCCAAACAAGCTTGCTTGGAAAGGGAGGGAAACTCTGACTTTGTCATTCATACAGGTGCAGCAGTACTACCCAGAGGCCACTGCTGTGCTGGACATTGCACAAACTGGAGAGAATTCCTGTCTGAAAGGGCTCAGAGGCTGGAAAGACAAGATACTAAGGCTTAGAAGAGAAGATGAAAATGTATTTGTAAGATGTATAAGATTTGTATATGAAGATGTCTTCAAATGAAACCCGCCAAAATTTCACTCTCTCACTGTCCTACTCAAGCCAAATCTGAATGTAGACAACCCCTCCTTATCAACACTGCTTTTATTTCTTAATTAGACAAGTTGAATGAGATGATGAAATTCCAGGATATTGTCTTTGCTCCCAAGTCAATGTACTTTTTGTTCAGGAGTCATTCCTGAGTTAGCAATAAGCATGTAATGAATGTGCAAGCAGTGTGGCTATCAAGTGGAACACGGGCCATAAGGATCCAGCCTGCACAGGGCAGGGAATGTGGCAAAAAGGGAATATCTTGTTTATTCCACTCACCCAGCTGTTCCACTGTGTTACACAACCTGCTTAGGTATGTTGGGGGAGACACTGAACTTGGCACTCTGCTTTTCTCGGCACAGTTCACCTGTTCAGGGAACACCATCTCCATGGTTTTAAAAGGTGGTAATTACTGAGGTGTTTGAGAAGGTCTGATTTTAGCAGTTTGTGCCAAACATATTTGAGAATACCTGCAGATTCTTCTCTTTGAAATGGAAGGAATATTTGTAAGCGATGATGCAGAATATTAGAGTTGAGTTGCTCAGACCAGGTAAAGCGCAAAACTGAAGAGGAGGCCTTTGAAGTCAAAGAAAGACCTTATCAGTTTAAGAATTCAGTTGTTTTGCATCAATTAAGCAGCTAAACAGAGCTATTCTGGTTAATAATTTCAGACTTGGGCACATCAAACCGAAGTATTTAGTCTCTTTTTGTCTTTATGGAATGATGGATGTCTCTTGGCTGTGAAGAAAAATGAGGTGTTATGGTGCAGCAGAAGGAAGAAAAGGAGGCATTTCTCCCATGTAGTCTGGCATCAACTAGTCCAAAAGCTGAAACCATTTCCTGGTGTAACAGAGTAGCAATGTGCAAGTATGATCAGAGAGCAAAACCAACCAAGAAAGTGGGTACTTTTCATTCTAAACAAGGAGATTATGTTAAAATATCAAGTATCAAGGAAGGCAATCCTTGTAGCACGGTTAAACTGAACACCTGAAGCTACCCCAACATTACACACATCCCTATACGAAGAAGCAAGGAATAGAGGTGACCAATGGAATAAATGTGAGATCCATTTGATGTTCTTTACAAGCCTAGCTAAGGAGACTTTGTGAAGTAACAGAGTATGTCTGGTCAAACTGACACAGATCTTTATTTCAAGAGGAAGAGGATGAGGGGCAATGTTACAGATGTTTGTCACTCTGTGTCAAGCACTGATAGGGAGGCATGCTCAGGCTGAGTGTTCTGTGGGAACCTACACAGGATACAACAGAATATATTAACACAGCAAAGATGTTCTTATGACATTCCTTGTTCTTGTAAATATCAGTAGCTTTGAAGCAATCTACATATTTAAATGCATCAATATGCATTATATGCATTATTTCACTACTTTCCTCTGATTACTTGATTCCCCTCCCCATAGAGCAATGCCCCAGCTTTGTAAAATAAAGTATCCATTACACACTGAAAAAATGGCCCTGATGAATCACAACCCCCCACATAATTTAGTACATCATCTCTCAATACAGCTTTTCAGTCTAATTTAATGCATTATTGAAGATAACACACTGATTAAAACAGCTGCCAGCAAACTCTTCATTTGGATTGTTTCATGGAAGGACTAGTCAAAGGGAAATGGAACACCACAGGCTAATGATATGCAAAAAGGACAAAAAACATTTAAGTTTTGATACATTGGTATTGAGATGTTAATATGATTTTTCTTAATGAGTACTGCTCTGCCAGATTTTATATGGTAAATCACAAACCTGGTGTTTCTTCTTAGCCAAATTACAACATAGAATAAAAAAATAACAAAAAAAAACACATGGCAAAATTACCAGAGCTGTTCAGTGAGGATGACTTAATGAGCACACAATTATTATTTATTGTTTCTTATTGCTACTTCTCTGTCAGTGAGCATTTAAGTAGCAGACATTTTCATCCAGAGCTCCTGGTCTCTAGGGGAGTGATCTAAAATCTCTCATCCCCTCAGACACTAGGAAGTACTAGATTCTAATGCGCTGGCTCAAATGAATGTCTAACATCTTCCATTGTAACTGGGCTTTAGCAGTAAGTGATGGTCTCTCAACAGGACCAAATTTGTGACATTAAAATTTTGCCACTACTTTTTTCACCTCATTGTGCAAATCAGTTTCCTGGTAAAGCAGAGAGTTTTAGCAATTGTAGTTTAACTAGGATATGTCATCATCAAGAGACACACACCAGAAAAAATATCATAATTAAAGATTTATTAGAGTTACTGACATTAATTCATAAGATATTCATAAAATTAACAAAACAAAATATCTGCTATCTCATGTCTCCATTGCATAATCTGTCTGACTATCTTTTAAGCCAGACAACATCCTTACTCAGCTGCAGGCCCAGTGGTTTAAATTACTCTGACATCCATACCTCCTCCTCCCCTATGAAATGTGCAGTCAAGGAGAGAGAGTTTGACTGGGACAGCTACTCATCAGTCTATTATTAACCTATGACTTCATATTTTGCATGCTTTTAACCTCTTCCCTAGGTCCAGCAGCCTCCAAACACTAATTCTGTCATGGTCAGATCCCAAAAGTCCTCTTAAACTGAGATGTAAGGCAGAAAAATCTGTTCTGAATAACCATAATCTAAAGCATCTCATGACAAAGACTAGTAGTCAATGTCTTTGTCTGTCCAGTAAGCTACTGAACTATTGATTGTTACAGACAGCGTATTATAACAAAGTATGAATTCTTCTTTCAGTTACTATACTTGTATACACATACACTCTCCAAAAGGAAAAAAAAATGCTTTCACTGTAGTCTCAAAGGAAGAAGTGTATCTGACCTAGTGTAGATGTCTAGAAATCTGAGCTGTTCATTCCAGGTTCCTTTGCAAACCATGGAAGTAGGATGTACATTGGTTAATGTCACAGTAAAATAGATGTTTGTAATCTGACCAACTGAATTGCTTCCTAAAAATGTCTGCTTCTCTATATAAGATAGATCAAGTAACTCAGAAGCAGAACTCTAAACTGTAGATGTATAAATTTAGGCAAGATGAATCCATCCAAAGTGTTTAGACAGTCAATTTAATAAAGTTGAAGATATAAATACAACAACATAATGTCATGCAAAGTATGTATTTCATTATTTCATGGCAACTATTTAGTGTGCACTTCTTTAAAAAATGGTGATTACATAGTTACCAGAATTACAGACGTGGAGTGGGGTAGTTTTAATTAAAACCCTCTATCAATTTTTTATCTAGAATGCTTTTGCAGTTGTAGAGATGCATTTTCCAAAGATGAGTTGTTCCATCTCAAATTTATCATTTAAGTTACTTGGGAAGAACCTTTTTCTGGAGGTTGATGTCTCCTCTTGAAGGAGCAGTATGAACCCACTCCTCTGCATGAAAAGAGTAGTTTAAACTGAATAGCTGTCTTCTAAATGGCTAATCTTGATGAGGGGAATCTCATTCATGCTATATTAAGCGAACAGATCTTTATATTGGAGGAAAAGAGCCCTTTCAAAACAAACGTGTAGCAATGTCCTTACACTCAGAAAATGTCAATAAATTATCATTGATTTTATGTACCACTTAGTGGTTTCACAGATGTGGTAACATACTGACCAGTGTCTTGTTTTGCTTTCTGCAATGTGTCTATGAAAATGCATCTAATTTCTCATTAAATTAATTCCTTTGATAACCATGCAGTAGGACTTCATTCAGAGAATTCCCAGCAGTAAAAATGAATAATTTCCCCCAGGTTTTGAATTAACAGGCCAATACAGTTAACCAATAGTAACTTCTTCATCATATGTTCTGTATGTCAAAATTAGTAGATCCATTTTTCTGCAAGAGAGGAAAGATTGGTCAGAGATGCCAAACAAAGCAGAATGCTCTAAATGTCCTACAAGGAAACTTTAAATTTTTTTTCTTTTTAAGAATGCCTACTGAGTCTGTCTATCTTGTACCTTGATAAAATAGGACATACCAATTTTTTGTGCTTAATATAGAGACCCTTGGTATGTGTTTCTACAGCTTTATAAGTCTTACTATGCTTTATTAGTTTTTTAATCTGATTATTTGCAAAATTCCCCATTCACATCAGATTTTGCAATGAGTTAATAACAAAAGTATTTTAAGAAAACAAAATTTTAATATAATTTTAATTAACATGATCTTATCTCAGAATTACATAGCTGAACACTAGCTTATCAGAGTATTTCATCTACACCTCTGTTTGTCCTAATTTGGTACAGAGGTACTGATTTATAGTATTGTGAAATAATAATTCCTATTAGTATGTAAGAGAGAAGAGAGAAAACTTAAAGTCTAGCAACTTCTAGAAAAATTAATAAAACAAAGTGTTCATTTGTCCCTGTCTTGCACACTTTTTATTCACTTTGCCCCTCACAAAGGTAAGAATCATAATCACAGTGTAATATTTTCATTATGATTTCATAGATACATCTTCTCTCTACTGGTCACGATTACTCCACTATGTGAAAATACTTCTGAACCCTGGCTTATTTGTTTCAGTAGAACAATCTGATCTCAATCTGATCTGAACAATCTGATTCTCAGATGGCCTTGCAATTTATTCTCACTTTAAGGGCAAGGTGCCATTGCCTCCCTGTAGGTTCTCTATTGATTGCACAGGTACAACTCTACAGAGAGACCTGAAGAGATGAACTTGCAGTGCCACCAAGATTTCCCTCTTAGATAACAGAATAATTGTGTCTAGAACCTGGGTTGGATCTCATCCTAAGCACCCAGATTTACTGAAGTAGATGCTTTGAAAAGGTTTAAGAACACACAAATGAGCAAAAGCAACAGCTGTGTTGTCATGTATTGAAGTCTTTTGAATGAAGTTCACCAAATGGTTTTTCCCACATTCAGTATTACACATTTTGTGCCTTACCTTTAACTTTGGAATAACAAGGCTCACAGTGCACAGTTTGTTTGTAAATCCAAATGCTGTCTCCTGCTTTTAGATCTTCCAGAGGTCTCTTACATACTTCACACTTCAACACACAAAGAATGAAGAAAAATTAAAATGAAACATTTCTGTAATACTCTTACCCAGCATGCTTTCCTTTAGGAAACAAGCAAGCCGAGACAAGATTAGGAATTATCAGAACTGTAATATAAAAAATACACTCTGAAAGAGTAGTTTTAGACAAAAGTTAGATATCTGACTATGTCACTTTTAGATATCTAAAAATCAGAGAGCCATGTTTCAACTGATTGCATAGGTATTCATTATACTCAACAATCCCACCCTCTCCCAGACATTTCCAATGAGTACTTTTACTTTCTCTGTCTTAGAGTAGGGGTTCATCCTAAAATAAGATGAATCACCATTTGGAGATCATTTTCTTTCTTCACTGAATAAAGGAAGAATGATCACACATAATCATCCAACTCAGAGTAGATCTTAAAGAATCTAGATCTGCTTATTTCAAAAAATCTTATGACAGTTAGCAGTTAACTGTGTCTCCCATTCTTGCAAAATCTGGACACTGCTTTCACAAATGCCTTAAAAAAGCTCATTTTTTGAGACAGAGAAGCATTGCCCATGTTTCACATAAGAAAATGCACAGATGCACACAGAGGCTGACTTACCCAGATCACAAAGAAAGCCTGAAGTGGATCAAAGAGCATTGTAATGTGATACAGAAACAAGGATCTTGATGCCCAGATAATTTTATTTATTTATTTAAATCTAATAAAAGAATAGTAAATTCCGGTTTCTTTGGATATTTTATCCACTACTAAGTGAAAAGCAGTGTTAGTATTAAGGTGCTATTAAAACAATCTTCTGTCTTCACTGATTTTATATTTCTTTGTTTAAATCGACAAAACGGTAGTCGTGTTTTCAAAGTTCTGATCACCAATATTAGCTAGAATTTTTACACAGAGTAAAAAAAATCTAAAATTTGGGTTATTTAATTACTGTACTTTTGGTATATACCTTTACAAGGAAATTAAGATGGTGTACTGCTGTCAGCTATGTGCAAATCTCTAATGGATAGAGGGTATTTGTAAAGAGCTAAATGAATATTAATTAGGAGAAATTGCACTTCTTAGCTAAATACATAACTACAAGCATGAACCCCAGACCTGCATCAATTGTTTAAATTTTTTTGCCAATGCTTTCATAAGTTTGTAGTTATACAAAAATTAAGCTGAATATTCCTGGCCAGACAGGTCTCCAGTTGATAGTAGGTAGCAAAAAATATAGTTTAAAAAATAAGCTTAAGTATTTAACAGATAATTCAGCCACTACCAACATGTTAGTATTGAAATATTGAAAAGCCCATTCTTTTTTATGTGGGTTGATCTGTCTAAAAAGAATGGAAGCAGACCAGAACTTATATTTATTTGCAATAATAGTATTGAGGACATACTACATAAGTAGTTCTCATGGAAGAAAATGCCTTTCTGGTGCTCAAAGAGCTCAGAAAGTCCACTGTAGACAAAAAGCACATGCAGCTTCCTATATATGTGAGGTGCAACCTTAGTGCTGTATTCTGATTTGTGATACTTTTCATGTAGTAAATAGGGACAAGAAATGCTATCAGAAGCAGAAGTAAAAGCTGTGCAGGACTGGGCAGAAATATGAGCTATGCTAATACAGTGATTTTGCTAAGTATTGTTTGTTAGAACAACAAACTCTGTGTGTAGATGCAAGCAGAAATAAGACAAATGAGGCAGAAAGAAAACAGACTATGGGACTGAGCATTGACAGGTATAGCCTGAAAAAAAGTTTAAGAGAGAATTTTAGGCTGAGGCTTAGGGTTTGGAATTATAAACAAAAAAGAAATTTCTCCTGTGCTTTCCTTCTTAATAGAAATAGGAAAAAATTACCTACTTTTTAATAATTAAGACTGTTTTAGATTTCAATCAAGAACATCTAAAAAACTTGATAAAAATCTAAATAAAATTTTACAACATGAAGAAAGTGTAAGTTGATATAATTCACTGCATTGGACTTGAAGTGAAGGCTTATAAATGTGTAGGACTCTAAGAATACATTCAGCTGCATCCTTTATTCTGCTTATGGTTGCAAGAGAGGAGAGGGAAGGTGGAGAGCAGAGGGGGAAGGAGAAAGATCGAAAGAAAAAGGAAGGGATTGTGTAGGAAAGAGAGGGAAACATAGAGATTAGTATTTCCTACATTAATCTTCTCCTCCAGTCTCAAGACTTCTTATTCTCACAGGTGGAGAAGGCCTAAGGCCTAAATAATCTCTTATTATATGTGTACTGTAATGCAGGTATTACAATCAAATTATATTTCTTGATAGCAGGTGAAATCTTCTTACCTTGAAGCAAGTCGAATGACAGTAAATTTGCAAGGCATCTAAGATCATTTTGGCATCTATGCCCAAGGGCTTCCTGCAGTATGTACATATATCTTTTCCAATTATACTCCTGTGTATATAATATAACATCAGCTGTCAGAAAAAGAGCTGCCATTGAAATCTCAAGCAGAAAATTGATAAGGTTAGCACACTGAGTGGGAAAGACATTTGTATAGTGTACAATGGTCATTAATGGAAAAATGTCATTTGTGTATTCTCTCCATTCCAGTTGACAGGTGTCATACACATGCTCCTGTGGATGGCCAAATTGTCAAGTAGCAAAAACACCGTGATAGAAGGAATGGTCTTCTCTGGTGAACTGAATTAAGTGGCTGAATGTCTGGGAGCATGTATACTAAACAGGCATAAAGTGGAAGGGAATGATTTTAATGTTTTAATCACAAAAGTGAACTGGTAGTTGAATTCAAACTGCCATAGTTTGATCAGTATAGTTCACAGAATTCTGTGATACAGAAGTGCCTGAAAACTTTTTTGACTTTCTGCACTACAGACAGAACTCATACCTTCATAGCAATTATAGTGAATGCATATATAGAACAGCCTACGAGGTATTTGTGACAATAACATTTTAAAAAATTTCTCAGCTTTTTTTGCATCACTCGGCACATCTTTTGTGACATCACTCTGTACTTTGTCTGGATACAATTTGTGATGTTGTTTTGGCATTACAAAATCAATGGTTCTTGCTCCTTTCCTGTCAGTGACAAACTGCTGCATTATTATTTAATCTTCCCCACAGTTCCTTATGTTGGAAAGGATACACATTTTTCTGATTAGGCATTTCCAGGTAGTAGGGCTGTCCAAATAGAATTGAAAATAGTGGCCACATTTAACTTCTTTTTCCCCCATGAGGTAAGTTATTACAGATTGAGCAAATATCTTGCTTATATTTGGGGATATCTTACTGGTGTGAAAAGATAGTTTTCAACAGCACTAGCTTGTGAACCTATTCCTCCACACTTGTACATAAATTTGGTCGTTACCATTCTCACAAAGGAAGGAAATTTTGCAGAGTAAGCAGCTGCCTGAGATAGAAACCTACAGAATCACAAAGCCAAATCTATCACTTAAGGCATTGGCTCCTGTTTCTATAGATATTTTAAAAGTCAGCTGTGACAAGCCTAACATAATATTAGGCTGCTGAACTGTGGTAATGATTTGATGGCAAGATCTCACTGAAAGAGAGCTTTGTATGAAAAGCTGTCTCATGATGGTGACTTCCACTGCTCTCTTTTGTCTGAAGACTTGAATGCTTATGTAAATGTCCGTGTCCTTTGGTACTCTATGATGTTGTTAATGTGTACTTACCGATCAGAAGTAGAATAAACAGTTTTGATAGTATTTCCAGTTATATTTTCTTCATAGGCAGCAAGTGATGATCTGCTGTGAAGCAGAGAGTACATAGCTATCACTAAACAGTAGTACATTTTTAAAGGTTTCACTAATTGATGATAATATGGAAAGTAAACTAAGACAGCATGCTTGTAAAAAATCATACTTGGTTATGAGTTCTTTTTCTGTTTTTTTTCCCAACCATCAAGAATAATATATGAAATAAAAAGTGTAAATTAGTAATATAGTAATATTTGTAATATAGTGTCCTTAGACTGAGTTCTATTTTTTAGTGATTCTTCAGCATTTCAAAATTAAATCCACAAGCCCACTGAGCAAAATTTACGTAATAAATTTTCCTGTGCTGATATCTCAGCCTCAATGATACAGAACAGAAAACGGTGACAGACTACATTTTTTCATTTTCCTCTGCTTCTTTCACTTGTCTTTAAAAAGCTGTCAAACAGCCAAACAAAATTACAACATGTCCGTAGAATTAGAGTGAGGGTCTTTATAATACAGGCTTTTCAGTGTATGACTTGTGTTCACTACAGTAACTGTATTGTTCCTTATATCAGAGTAGAAAGGAAATATGCTGACTTTAATTATCAGGGAAGTTAAATCTTCCATTTTGAACAGTCCCATTTCCAAGTTACTTAAATGTCAGTTTTTGTTTCCATGGAAGGGATGAACATGTATGTGAAAGTTAAAGAAGTAATCTTACCATACATGTTTTGAAGATTTCTGAATTGATTTATTAATCCTATTCTCCAGAAATTCTTAAGGTATATAGTAATTATTATGTGTTTCATATCACCCTTGAATAATGTTCTGCAATGTTAGGAGCAATTGTTTATAATCATGTGTATTTACCAAACATTGGATTTTTTTTGGGAACTAAATCAGATTGATAACGTGTGTAAGGTGTTACAAAGCTCAGATACTCTTTTCTATATACTTGAATTTTTATAAAGTACATATGTCTTATTTGGTTCTGCTTAACACTAAATATGTATTTAAATTGCACAGTTACTGAGAGGCTGAAATGATAAATGTTTTATTTATATTTCATAGAACATAACAATGAATCTAACAAATCTGGGTTTGCTCACCACAGAGGAAATATCTCCTCAAATGAACCCAATGCTCCATTTATATTTTAGATGAGATGAAAGTGAGCTTACTAAGTAGGAATGCAAACTAAAGTTAAGTGATCACCTTTTGAATGAGTTTCTCTGGCTGAGAAGTTCTCTTGACCAAGAATGTGCACAATACATGTCACAGGGTGGAGTATATTGGTAGCGCAATTGCCTACAGTTTCTTGCTACAGTGAAAAGTGGCAAAGGAATATAATTTCTCTGTTCCTGTAAAGTATGAGCCTGTGCTTCTTATTTTTGTTGCTAAGCTTATTTTTCCCAAATCTTCCATTTAACTCATTGTATTTAACTGTGGAATCTTGGGCAAAGTGAGTACTGTGCATTGCACACTCAGCGTAATATGGGTATTTACATGGTGCATGCCTGAAAGTAACATTATCTTACAGGATGTTGTATAGAGAAAAATACTCTCCTTGAATGTCTTGGTGTAGAGAACAGCATCCCTAAGATTTTACTAACTGACTGTAGTATTATGGCTGAAATACACAAATATATATATATATAACCATAGCTTAGGTAGAAAACCACAACTGGAGTGTATAAAACAAAAAATGTGGAAGCAAAAATATTTCCAAAGCATCAGTTTCTAACCTTGTCAACTGAATGTGTAAGGAAACTCAGAACATTTAAATAAATGCACAGTCTGACAGCTTGACGAGACACCAAGTGAAAAGTGGGTCCCAGTGTAGCTGGGAACTGTGCACCTGTGCACGTCCCTTCTTTCAGTTCATATCAGTCACTCCTTTGCTTGCTATGGTGTGACTTGTTCACACAGCAAACTGCTCAACAATAAATACTCTGAAGAACCTATTGCATAAAACCGGAAAGAATAACCTAGAAATACCATTCATTTAATAAGTTTTCATTAATTAAAATGGGATTCAGGTAGAGGGTATAAGGTCTATAAAGTGTTAGGCAACATTGCATATTGCAGCACATTCTTTGCCCTGTTGTTCTTCCATTACTTTTCTCTATTTTAACTTTCAAAAATAATCAGAATATTACAACTCAGAGCCTGTATGTGCACAAAATTCTGAAAAATGCTAATTAATCCTTCTGTTGAATATTCTTTTTTAATCTTAAATTCTACACTCTTTGGCTTTTCTTTTATTCTCAGCCAATTTATGGGTTTGTCTTTTAAGTTCATGCAGAATTTTCAAAATACATGGATTTCAACTGTACTCAAACAGCAGATGTAAGAATACAAGGGATTAAAGATCCTGTGCCCATTCAAATCCACAGTGAGGATCCAGTGAGGATTGGGTGTGCATGAGGTTAAGGATGGGGACATTGACCATTATTCCCATAAAGTACCAGACTGTGACCTTTACTTTCCCTGTCAGTGAGTCTCAGTAGATTTCTCCTCTCCCTGCTGAGTCATCAGTGCTGAGTCAGGCAGGTCACAACCATTATGCAGCAATACAATATACAGGTTATGTCTTTAAACAATCCCTCCTACATAAACAATTAATCTGTACACATGGGTGGATTGATACTGAAGAGAGGTTTTCTTAATCCAAAAAGGTCTCTTATTCAAGCACTCTATATTATACTTTCTGTTGTCATATTTTGTGAAAATAATTTTGGCCATGAAGAACAAGATAACATTTCCTTTTATTTCAATTATTTCCTGATACCAATAGACCTGGTGTACAGATAATTCTATTAAATATGCCTACATCACATTTTTTTCACTCAGATTTGCAACATGTGGGTTTGAAGAGGCAGAAGCCAGCTAGAGCATGAGTATTGCAAGAGAAATGCTTTTTACAATAGTTTATTCTTGGTCAAAAAGTCCGAATCCCATGCCACAGTGTGAGTGATTGGGTTGATGATATGTGGGTTCAAATTCATCCCATATAGGTTTAGGAAGTTAAAAAGGCACTTTGAGTGAAGAGTGTAATGTTTTCCTTACAGTTTCATAAAGAAACAAGTTCATAAGAAATAAGAGTATTGAGGAAATGCCTTTCCTCTATTGATTAGATAAGAGTTCTGGCTTAGCTGCCCCCTTAAATGTTAGGTTTCAGCTATGTCTCTAGAGCTACACAGGGTGTCTTGTGCTCCTCACTCTGAGTAGTGCACTGGAGTAGGATTTTTGACCTTCTGTGCCTGGATCTTGGAAGCAAAATTGGGAAGGGGCTCCCATGATTCCAGAGACCAATAAGAGCTTTCTAAGCATTCCTGAAATTTCTTGCATAAAAAACCTTCATATGATTTTTTTCAAGAAATAACACTTTAGACATTACAGTACCCAATTAATTTTCCACAGTACCTGGTCTTTCTTTCACTGTCACTGGAGTAGTTTGTTTCCAGGAGATTATTTGGAGCCCTTGGAGGATTTTCAGGTGCTTTCTCAATTATCCTAAAATACAAAAGAAACCACACAACAAGAAAATAAACAACTTTTAGAAATCTTTTTCAGCTACACAGTTTAAATTTACACTTACAGTCATGGATGCAGAAGCTTGGTCAAAAAGCTTGGACTAGAAAAAAGCAGGTAAAAGAAATTTACCGTATTTTGGTTAAATTGTTGCTGGTGAAAAATAATGCAGTCACTGACCTATAATTTTTGGTCCTCCAATTTATGCTGATATATTCATATAAATTCATATTGGAGACTTCATCTAACTTTAACTGAACTCTAGTTTCCTTAAAGGGCCCACTGGGTCTTTCAGCTGTGCAATAATGTCTCAATTGTTGAGAGCATTCCACATTTTCTTATCAGTATTCCATAATGTTGTATTCTTAGCATTACTATATTATAATTCCAAATTTTCTTTTTTTGGATAAAGTTATCTTTTTAGTAGAAATGACCAACTAAACAGATCCATAGACTCGTTTCAAAAAGTAGGATTATGATTCAAGCAAGAGAAACCTCCTTCTGCAGTTTTCCCTGCCACAAAACATGACAGGCAAACAAACATAAAAATAGACCTTGTCATAAAAAATACAGGATTTCAGAGTGCTAATAAGGTTTTTGATGATTTTACAAAGCAGCTCCAACAAAGGCTGCTCTTGTTTGGTTCTGCCAAAGGTTATATTCTGGAACAATGTGATCATTATCTGCCTTAACTCTGGATGTGTAGGCTGCAGCTTGATTATTTCAGTGAGCTTGCCAAGGACGGAGGCTCTGCTCGCTCAGTGCTTGTTGTGCTTTACATGCACAGTGGTGCTGCTTCTTGCAGCACCTCTTTTGTGCCCGACTCCTGATGGGGCAGGCCCCTGTCAGAACGGAAAGAGAAGCTCATTCACTGCAGATTCTCAGTATATGCTTTCCTGGTCAGACTGTCAAGTGGAACTGCTGGGAAAAAATATTTTCTATTAAAAAATAGCAAAACTGTCTATATGTACAGCTAACTACATTCTTCCTCTTCATGTGGATATACAACTAAATGGAAGACTCAAAAAAGACACCATCAAATGATACCTAAAATCATAATACTAACCTCACTTTAATTGACCAAAATGGATCCTCGCTATTGTAAATAATGAAATCTAGTAGCAGTAAAGCTTTTGTACTAGGAATGCATTTTCTTGTATTTGTTTGAGATTCCAGCAGCTGAATTCACAGAACACTTAGATAAGCACAAAAATACTTAGGGGGATCTTGTCACTAGTCATTTTCATTTTCCATGAGAGATTATAGGTTTGAGTCATTGCTTATCAAAATACCTGCAGCTTTATTATTATATTTGGTTAATCAAGCACAATTTAGAAATAATACAGATATCTTAGTCACACTGGGCAAATTCTATTTGCTTGTATTAGTAATTCATATTTTCTGATTCTACTAAACAGCTACATGTGTTCATATTTGATCAATAAACTTTAGAGAGCACTATGAATTGATTCTCACCGCTTTTTACTTTGGTCATCAGCAGACTTTACTTCAGTGTAATCCCCAAGGTCCTCATCTCTGAAAGTGAGAAAGACTTCACAATTAATAGAAGTATTTTATTTAATCTAAACACATTAAATGGACTAACTTGTTTATGCTGAACATGAAAAAAAGTGTATGTGTTTCCCAGGTAAGATTCCTGACTACAACAATTAAATTATCAGCACAGGCTTTGATAATTTTCAGCTTCTTTCCAATATGATACTGCAAAAGAATTACAAATTACTCAAAAATATCAAGACAATTAGAACTGTAAGATAATTCAGGCTGGAATTTAGGCACTTCAGGACCTCTCTGGTCCAACCTTCTGCTCAAAGCAGGGAGGCTGCTCAAGTATTTGTCTAGTTGGGTGTTGAAAACCTTCAAGAAGAAAGGTAGCACAACCTCTCCAAGCAAGCTGCTCCACTGCTGGACAGCTGTCCACACAGGCGGTCAGAATGTCTCGTGTTTCAGCCTGTGGCCGCTGTGTCACAGCGTGGAGCCGCGCTACAGGAGAAGGTCCTGCCTACACCTTCCAAGCTGACTGTGGCTCTGTCATTTTCCCTTGATAACAGGCTTTCATTCAGTTCAGGCATCAGTACCATGAGCTATGGAAATGACTGCCAAGGGGTGTCCCTCGCTTTCTTATCATTTCCAGCCCAAAAGTCTCTTCCAATTGCTGTTACCTAGGGTTGTGAACAATACCTAGGTCTATGTGGTCACATTTATACCAGTAACTCATCAATTATTTGCTGTCAAAAAGCTGATTTAATATAATAAATTTCATGTATTAAGATATGTCAAGTATATAAGATATAATTTTACATTAACATTGTATATTAAATGCGCTATAATAGAAAATATTACCCATTGACAAATTAGGTTTGAAAAAAGGTCACTGTTGTCCTCATTTGAAAACAAATAAAAATCTAATTATTTTTGCTGAACAGAACCTATTAATATCAATATCCAATCAACCATATTTTGTAAGTATATATGGGGCAGATTATGACAGGCTTGCCTCTTATTCTTCTGATCAGCAGTATTTTTTTCAGTCAAATCCGAAAGGTCTTTTCCTCTGCAAAAAAAACAAATAGAACTGTTAAGATATTCCCTGTATCTAGGAAGGAATAAAGTGTTATAAAAGAAAGAAATATATTTATGCACACATTTAAAAGAAAAACAGTAAATTTTTAGTTAATTTTATGTGCAAAATTTGCAAAAGCTTATATTCTTGAAGAAAATATGTTTTTTATTTTCCCCTAGCAAGGTAAGGTTCTGTACTATTTATTTATTTATTTATAAAAATTATTATCTAGGATATCCAAGAAAATAAAAATGCTTTTTAAAATTCTGTTAATGCCTTTGTTTAAGATTGTTCTTTGCCAGTGAAGACAGTGAAGAAGAAACATGAACTTTCAAAGAATTTAGAATTAATTTCCAGATTCCAAGCAGCTTAATCCATGTTTGCATCATTTATTTGCAAACATGAATTTTTATTTAAACTAAGAAACTTCAGCTTATGGAGATAACACCTAAATATATGGCCAGATGTCCAAAATTTTGCTTCTGGAATCACAAGAAAGTATCTCTGTGTATCATCATGGTTAACAATTAAAGCACTGATCATGTCTGTATTTATATTGAAATTTTAGTATCTGAACACACTTTTTTACACATAAGGAAACATTTTCTTTGATTTCATAAATACAGTTAAACTGGAGGTTAGGTTTTCTTCTGTTTTCTTTACTATTTTAAAATGGTTCAATGAATTAGATATTGGAATGGCTTTTGAAAAATACTGTAAGGAAAACCCCATGGTTCTCTTTGGGTAGAAGTAGAGAGCAAAATAAAAGGCCAAGTTAGCTCTGTGAAACTCCTAATCTGGTCTCTTCAATTCATGATAGGCTTAAAACTTTGGATACTTCTAAAATTCAGCAGTGTCTCAAAGCCTTAGACTCTACCCTAATAAATTCTCTGTTAACATTCTAAAAAGAAAAAATACCTAACTTAGAGTTTAGTGCTAAATGTGTATCTGTATGTATGTGTGCATATATGTAAGATTGCCTACTGTAAAATAGATCATCACAGGTTGGCAACATTTATCTGCTGTTACTTTTTAGAATATCTTGAGATCTTGTTCTTGAAATTTATCTGTAGCATGTCTGCTCTCAGTGTGACAAATATTACACAGCTCTCACTAGCACAGTACCCCACCAGTTCCTCCATTTCTCTGTGCTGAAGGGCTGCTTGCAGGCCTCCAAAACTTGGCTTGAAACTCATTGAACTGACACACTGTTCAAAAAAGAAAGTTCAAGCTGTTCTCTATGGATCCCTTACCTTGCTGACGGAAATTCTTTGTTACACCTTGCTGTGTACACATACCATCCACGAGTTCTACAATATTTTGTTTACTGCCCCTTCTCAAACCATATCAAAATATTTCAGTGATAGTTTGATTGTGGAAGAATATAAGGCATGTATGGAAGCTTGCCATAGGTAGTATTTGTTCAGCTGACAGTGCATATGCCAGTGAATTAATCTATATTTTTATATTTATTTTTCTGTACAAGGAATACTGGTAATAACCAGTATAAATCTATAAGCATTTTACAGATTAGCAACATTACCTTTCCTGACATTTATATAGTTGCAAACTACTCACTGCCTTAGAAAAGTAGAACCTGAGGAATTTTGAAGACTTACTCCTTGTCATTTGTGGAAGAACTTGCATTCACTTTGCTGAGGTTATCAAGGGCTTGGTTCCTTTAGAGACAGAACAAAACCAAGATCAAGTCACAATTAGTATAGCCAGTTGTCAATTAGTCAAATTAAATACTTATTTTTAAAAATGCTATAATTGACACATTCTTGATGAAAGAAAAAAATTAACTGATGACCATCATTTTACTAATTCAAAGGTATTCATAAATACAGCTAAATGCTCATCATATGCACATTAAGCACATACTCTTCCTGGAATAAAAAGACCAAATTATGTTTTGGAAACAAAAAGTTATACCTAGTACTTTTGTCAAAAAGGAAAATTCCTGCGGAACATGCATTTTGGACAAGTTCAAAGAGTGTCTGACACGCTATGATTCAACAAAAAAACTTTGCCAAGTAGTACAAGCAACCAAGTACTGATATGTGTGTGAACCATATCTCAACTAAAAAATTATTATGGACTAAGGCTTTTTGTCTAAATTAAAAAAAAAAAAAGAAAAAAAAAGTCCTGTTGTTTATTTGATAGGCTATCTATCAGGTCTAAATACTCCTTCCCAAGTAAACTATCACTTCTCACAAGAAATGTCGTATTTAAACTGAGGGGTGCTGAGATCTGGTTACATCCACTGATTCTTGCACTTCCATACAGGGATGGAATGTCATTTATCATTACTCTCTGATATAAGGAAAAAAAATCTTCCTTGAATTACAACTTGTTGGTTAATTAATTTCCCTTTTTCAATATACTAATATTAAAAATATATTAATGTAACTTAACTATTAAAAAGGGAAATATAAATTAAAGTAGTGCATAATTTTTGAGTGAAACTTTTAGTAGTATTATGGCAAAACATGGAGTGTTGCTTTTAGTACCTTTATTTCCCTTCAAAGTATTGCACTGGTGTTAACATTTCTATAAAACACCTTGTTTCTGTGAAAATGGATTGTCAAAATGCAAACTTCTCTACTTGAAAATTTTCCAGCAGCTTTTCCTAAAAAGGTACCATCTAGTAACATTGGCTCACTACAAAAAGATTGTGATTTGACTCCTCAAAACAAAGCAATGGGGAAAGAATGATGCCTTTGATGATGTGACCTCCTATCGGACCTGTTATATAACTTGTCAGGCAACAGTGTTCCGTATGTTTCTTTATTGACTTTTCGTTCTGACCTGTTCTGTCATGAAACAACATCTCTATGGAAGATAAAGGCAGCCTTTTCAGGTTTCTTCTTGGTCATATTTGTCAGATTTGGGGCTCCCTTTGATAAGATTATCAAGATCTCCATTTGTTTAGAAATTAAACAATTCAGTGCAAGGAGAGTCGACAGCCATTTAGCTAGAATTTCATAACAGTCATTAATAACTTCTATACTTGTGGAAATTATATTATCACAGATTTAACACTTCTCAGAGTATTCCTTCAGAAACTGAAGCCATGCAGTTATCCACAAATATCCTTTCCTTGGTGAACTGGATGACAAGGACAATGATGAACAAGGATAGCTTCCTCACCGTGTGAAGGCAGCAACACCAAAATTGAAGTGTGAATAAGAGCTCAGGTAGTTATTTAACTTGTATTTTTGCAACTTCTATTAAAAAACAAACAACTAACCAAATCCAGTTGTGCATATGTCTGTCTGGCTTGAGTAAAATATGTATTACTATTATTGTCTCTTGCATCCTCCATCTCATTCTGTTTTTAGAGGTTTTTTTAATATTCATTTCAAGTCTTCTCTAAAGTCTATTGAAGGTTTGAAATTGCAGCAATCTCAATTATGATCTTTATGTGCTGTGCAACCTGCACATACGTAGCAGCCTCAGTGTTGTATATTCACCCAAAACCTAGGAAGCAGACTGGGGCTCCTGTTCATTCTGCCTGCAATCACAGGATTATGTGCAGTTTACTCAGCACTGTTATCAGAAGCCTTTCTGCTGACTTCTGCTGCCTTTCCCTGCATGGAGCAATGGAAAAGCTGTGACAGTAGCAAAGCTGTGCCCTGCAGGCCATTGTGTCTGTACCCCCCTGTGTCTGATTGTCAAAGGCATGTACACATTTGCAGAACCAAATCCCAGTGTGCTTCTCAATGAGATTTAGCTTGGTAATGCAGATATGTTTGAAATTTTTACTCATGGTGTATATGTAAAACATTCTATTCATTTTTTATGGTTTCAATTTCATATTGTTAATTTCTGTGGGTTCTTCTTTCAGAATTAGATACCTTAATTGAAGGAGTCTTCTTATAAAAATATTCCAATACAATGCAGATAAAATATGCTCCCACAACAAGGCCAAAATACTAGAACTTTCTGTGTTAATCTTTGAAAAACTGTTCAAATACCTCAGTATTATTGTATCAAATATTACACAATTGAATGAATAATGGTATAGAAATATATTTTAGAACATCAGGAAGTTGTATCACCTATATATTTGTTCTTGTAGGTAGTAGCTTTCTGTCAAAATGGGAGGAAGAAACTCCTTTGAGATGAGCAGGGAAGATTCTGGCTCTAAGACATGTTCTTTTTAAGTTTTCACATGTATTTTAACACTTTTCCCACATAACTTCAGATTTCTTTAACTTAAATTGCTCTGTTCACTTTGCACAGAGTTTTCAAAAAAACAATGACTGTTATCTAAAATAGTTCAAACTTGGTCTACTGCCTGTTTGGAAATAATGGGGGAAAGAAATTTCCCATAATTTAAGACTTATTCCTTCAGAAATGCATGTACTGACCCACATTAATCCTTGATGCAACTTGCAGGATAGATGAGTTAATTCCCTTCTGTAATCTTTAAATCATCATGACTTTGCAGCTGACAGCATTTTGTTACTTCCTCTCACATTATTTTGTTCTTGTCAGTGCTTTGGGTATTCCAGTGCACTGACTGGCTTGAAAGGAAGATTTTACTTGCTACCTAGGCAAGGCTGTGTGTCCTTGTCATTTACAGCCTGATTCATAGAACACCAACCCTGAAGGGTCCTAATAAGTGAACAGAAACAGTTTCTGCTGCAGATTGCGGCACAAAAATACAAGCAGACTCACCTGCTCAGCTACACATTATGGTTCCTATGGAAGGTAAGTTCTATAAAACAGAACCTTGGAAGATATGAATTTATGGTACACTTCTCAAACTTTCAGCCCCATGAAACATCTTGACATGACTGCAGTAACCAGGACAGACATCCTGCCAATTCTTTGCCTTGAGGTGGCTGGCTTAGTGCAAAGCAGAGGGAAGCTGCAATCTACTTGTTCAGGCACAGTTCAGGTTATTAGCAACTGAAGTTAAAGAGCTGTCATTTATAAAAAGACAAAATTAAAGGTAGGACAAGCTGTAGGACATGAGGCATAACTCAGAATTTATCTGATTTAGCTCAGGGCATACTTTTGCTGACTGTTTAAATCTCTCTTTGTTAACAAAGCTACATTTATTTTAGCATTAGCACACAGCACTATCAACCAGTGTTGATATTAGAACATAATCCAGCCTCACATTAAAAATTACAGTAGATCTGCATTACAGAACCTAAACAGAATTTCAGGTTAAGTTTCATTTGAGAATTGTACTGTGTTAAAAATCAGCACAATAATTTACATCTTTCTTAATACTTCTAAAAAAGATGACAAGTATTAAAGTAGGAAAAGACTAACCTATATTCATACATTAAAAAAAGCTCCTTGAATATCACAGTATCAGATGCAGTGAAAGGCTCCTGTGGAGAAGGATTTTCAGTTGCAATACAGTTTTCACTTTAAAAAATAAACTATTTTGGTGTCCAAGACTGGCTGAATTGAATTCATACTTCTCACATTTGTCAACAACTTTTGAAAACATAGATGATGATGGAAAACAGCAGCATGAAACTTCTATACAAAGCAGTTTAGACAAACTAGGAGAAATATCTTTCAAATATGGTAGGTGGCCTGTAATAGATGTTGACATTTTTCATAGGTCATTCCAAGGGATGCCACTTCCAAGTATAGTATTTTCTGAGACAGCCATTATATCCTGTGAACATTCTGCCTAGGGTGAGTATTTTTGAAATGGATGAGGATGAGGTAGGTCAGACAGCCTGCCAGGGGAAGAAGATACAGTTTGCTCACAAATTCAATAGGATGAAATATTTTAATAAAGACTCAGGACATAGCTGAAAGTTTTAGGAGCACCTAACTCAGAATAACTACTATGCATTTTTGTATTCTACGTAAAAATATTTGGAATTGCAGTACAGAAGATTTTGTATTGCACATTGTATAAAAGGATCTCAAGTACTGAAGAAAACTAATTTATTATAGAATAGAAACATTAATATTTGGATTAAGACCTAGGTATGCTTGTCATTATTGTTAAACTATGGAAGACAATTCTCTTTATTTGTTTACTTTTCTGTTTGAAAGTGACCACCTCCTAAAAAAAAAAAAAGCCTATTCTGCTTTCAACAACACCTTTGCAGAAAAATGTACAAAATGGCATTCTGAATCCAAAGAAAGCCCCTCCCTGAAGGATAGAAAAACTCATGAGCAGCTGCTGTTGTGAGCCTCATGCTATAGAGTTAGCCATGAAGTTTGCTGCTGCTCTCTGCTATTTTGCCTCTAGCTGCTTGTGTAAAACAGGATTAGAAATCTGACAACTAATGAAGACAGTCCAGCAGACTAAAAGACTAGCAAAGAACATAAGCAAAGTAGGTTTAAAAAAAGCTGTCAAGGCAGGCTGCATGCAAAATGTGTGGCTCAGTTTAACCTGGGACCCCTACTCTGCCACATCTTGGATCCCTATGCCTCTCAGATGCAAACAGAAAGGGAAATTACATAAGGCTCGTGTGACAAGCTCTACAGAAATCAGCTAAATTTAAAAAGCTTAATATCTCTGATCCTATATCAATATCAGCAAATGTTCCTTCTTTATGGAACAAGAGTGGTTTGCAATACCTGACTCTATTAATGTTAGCTATCTCATGCCTTCCTTCATTTGCTGTGTGAAAGATCTATGGACATTTTCAGTAAGCAATCTTTAAAAGTAGAAAAATTTAATGTAATCACACAAAGTGTGATTTT
Organism: Cisticola juncidis; assembly: GCA_013400215.1. Lineage (NCBI taxonomy): Eukaryota > Metazoa > Chordata > Aves > Passeriformes > Cisticolidae > Cisticola > Cisticola juncidis. The sequence continues at coordinate 498,771 of VXBR01000358.1, forward strand.
TTTTCCTTTTATGCTTGTATCAAAAAGTTAGAGAAATTGAATTGTCTACATTTTGCTTTGCTTTTTTTTTAATTATTTCTTACTGGGAAGAAGAAATCCTCTTTCTTAAGTTCTCTTTAAACAGAGATATAGTACTTTTCAGTCCTTCTGCTCTGTGATCTATGTTTGTGAATCTCACTTATTTCAGATCGTAGTTCTAAAATTCTGGTGTAACTGTTGACAAGTCAGATCACCATCAAAAAGAAAAACAAATTAATTCGATCCACACATTCAAGCATATCTCACAGATCTTTTTGATCTCTTTTTTTTTTTTAATCTTGAAAACATGCAGATAACGTTTCAAGCAGGAAACATGAATCGCACCTACAAAAAAGCTGTAGTGTTGTTATTCTTTAGTGGAAGCAATGAAAATCTTTCTAATATTTGTATTTGAAAATTCTGAAGGCAATGAAGAAAGCATCAATGCAAATAGACTGTCCTTAATGTTAAGGTGAAATTGAAGTTGATCCTAGACATGTGGGAGTGAAAAACAAAATTTTAAACAGGCCCTAGATAAGCTCTTGAACCACAAGGATCAGGAAGCAGAGTATGAGCCCACAACTCTCTCATCATTCAGTATAAACTTACATAACTTGTAAAAGTCCTGAGCCTCTACTTTAATTCTAAGTGTTCCCTAATTCTTGAAGCCATTCTTGCATTGTTGCCTAAAATTTTATCATCATCTTTGCTGATACACCAACAGTTGACATAATACCCAAGCAACAATACTGTGTTATTTTATGGACTAGAAAACTGAAGGACAGTACATATTTCAGACTTGTTGGAATGCCTTTAATGACTGAGGCTTTTGATGTCAAATCCAGGAATAAACAGTGTGGTTTTGAATTTAGTCATTCTGTCATCAGCAACATAATCATGAGCAATCCAGAGGCAGCTCTATTAAAGGAATCATGCACAGTATTTTTAGTAGATCAGCATTTGTTTTCTGATTAAAGCCCTGAGCAGAATTATAAAAACTACCGAGATGACTCCTTATTTCTAATATATGATATAATAATATATATATATTTTTAAATGTGATACCGAACAAGTTGCATCTGATTTCCCTTCTTCAGTGATCTCTCCCTATTGACCTACAAAGCATTCTGATCAACAGCTTCTTGTTCTGCCATGATGGAATATGAAAAGACCGCACTAAGAAAGTCCAGCTAAAACCATAAGGGCATTTTTGAATTAGTCATGTCAGCACAGGAGAAGACAGAAACAACCAATTGCCAAGTGGGCCTTCCAACTCCAGAATAAAAGAGTTGGTCTAGAGTATATTGAACAAGTCAGCCATCTTACTGGGTAAAGTTTACCATCATGGACCCAGCTGAACTTTGATCTGCTGTTATGGCTGCTTTACTGTTCCTGAATCAGGTGTTGTCAAGTATAACTGAGGATTAATAAAGGAACTTTTTGAGAGAAGATTGGCATTGATTCCGTATCAGGGTGCATTTCCTTCCACACTGATATGATCACTAATGAGTGCCAGGAGCCCTTGCTCAGACCTTTCATCAATAACAGCAAAGAGTTAGGGGACAGCAGAGAACTGCAGTCAACTGTGAAAATTCCTTTATAACGTGCCAAAACAATTGTAATGTTTAGCCCAGAGGATTTTGGAGTTAAATGCAGAGGAAGAAGCTGTTGATCAGAATGTTTATAGGAGACAGACTGGGAAAGATCACTGGAAAAAGGCAGCTTACTCTATTTTTCTGGAAGGATATGTATGACCCTGTAAATACCCTATTAAAATTTCAGTTAGTAATAAGGGGCTTGGATCTCTTCACAGAAGCTGTGCAACAGTGAATCATTTGTATCAACATGCAGAAAAGCTGCAAGCCAGTGTTACAGTGAACATCGAATCTGTCAGAATTGAGAGACAGGAGCAAAAAAAAAATTACTGTATTGATTTGTACTATCAAAAACAATTTAGAAAGTGTAAAGCAATTTCACTTTACAATAAAGAAACAATTGTCATTGTAGCAAAAGCAAGTTAGTGAATTATGGGTGTGCTTATACGAGTTCTGTTACAATACCCTTGCTTCCAATAACTTTTGAGGGACACAAGTGTCCTCCAGAAGATTTTAGAGGTCTCTAGATGATCTAGCTAAAAAAATCAAAGCAAATAAAAGACATCCCAAAGGAAAAGTCATACAGGAATTACTCATGTAATAGCCATGCCTTTAAATTTTGGCCATCTAAACTTTAGTCCAACATAAGATAATTCCTTTGAATATTTCCTGTGGCTCTTTGGAATTTCATATCTTACAGACTCATAGAATGATTTGGGTTGGACCTAAAAGACCATCCAGCTACAACCCCCATGCCATGGGGAGGGACACCTTTCACTAGACCACTTTGCTCAGAGCTCCATCCAGCCTGGCCTTGAATACTTCCAGGGATGGCAATCTAATGAGAACACATAATAAGCCAATGTCTCAAAATGCACCTAACCTGTTCTTTCTGTTTTGTGCTTTACGCAGCTCTAGAACAAAAAAAAGTTTTGTCAATAAATGTTCATTTAGGAGACCTGACATCATTGTTTTAATTACATTGGTTTGGAAAATTCCAAGTCAATAACAATTCAATATTTTTTTAATAGGAGCCCTGTATCTTATATTTTTTCCACTTTTAAAAGTTCCCCGGTGTTGATAGACACAGCAATGTGAGTCGTTATTACTAGCATTAGTTTAAGCAGATAATTAATATGTTGCTCTTTCCCAATCTATTGCAATGAGATTGGAAACACATCTTGGGTCAAATAGAAATATCATTAAAAAGCAGCATAGAACACACAGATTTACAGCATTGTCTGGAGAACAGTAATAATAGTGAGTTACCCTGTACACTAGGGGAAAAACTTGCACAGAGCAGGAACATAGGATTCTCTTAATTATGCCAGGAAAATTTATTGTAGTCCCTTGTTTCAGTTCCCTAGAAATTGCCTCTCTCATCCACATACTACAAATATACAGCTGAAATATTTTCTTCAAGACAACTTCTGTAGCTGGCAGACCAAAAAGACATCTTGATGTAAGGGTTTCTGCAATATGCCCTTTGCCCCTACAGACTAATAGTCTTTCCCTGGTAGCAGACTCACTACATCACTACAGATATCACTACAGATGCTGTAAGAGCTGAGAGAGATCCTTCTCTAATCTCTTGTATAAACCCTGTTACTATCATATCACCTCAAAGCTTTTCCTCAGGTATGTCCAACATGAATTAATTCTGATATATCTATGAAAAATAAAAAACAAATTCATTAGTTCTACAGTTCAAGAACTTATGAAAATAAGTTTTTTGATTTTTCTGCATTCTTTGGTGGTAATAACTTCGTTAGTGCCTTAGTAAATGGGACTTGCTGTGCCAAATACCATTACTTTCTGTCACAATATGTAATTCAATACATGTGAACCCATTATAAACCCTTTCTATAGAAACACGGATTTTTTTTGAAACCTACCTGTAATGACTGATGAAAGACTGACTAAAACTGTGTTAAACACCCTCAGAATATTTGAAGTGGTTTAATGTGATTTTCTACAAAGCATTGTTCTTTTAAAAAAATGCCAGTTTTCAAACACCTGCATTTAATGGTTACTACAATTATGGAAAGGAGAAAGGCAGAGTGAGAATCTTGCATCTTCAGTGATGTGGAAAAAAACACAAAAAGGACTTGATAAGCCGTGAATAAAAGGCCCATTGAGGAAATCAGAAAAATGTCTCTGTACTTATCCAGTGTAGTGCTCATCTCCTGCTGCATTTGTGAGATACCAAGAGGCCTGATTTGACCTGTTATGCTCTGAAAGATGCACAATTTTTAGGCAGTAATCTTCACTCCTTCTGTGTCCTAGCCTACTTATGCTGCCTAGAGTACCCATAGATGCCCTAGGTAATCATGAGATGCCTATTCCATTCTCTTAATCATATCCAACAGGTGAAGGTCCATGTGTCCATGCCTTCAGATGTGATTGATATAGATAGAGATATAGATAGAGATAGAGATAGAGATAGAGATAGAGATAGAGATAGATGATATAGATATAGATAGATACAGATAGATAGATAGATACACTCTGTGTTTTAAGATGGATGCCAGGTCTAACCGTTGTCCTTAAAAATGATGCAATAACTATGCTTTTTTTCCCCTGCAGTTTTAACCAGAAGAGAGTATCTGACATCCTTTTTCAGGTAAATCCCTTCTTAAAGATTTCTTTGTATCACTGAACAGTTTGTTAAAAAGTCAATAGCCATTTTCCACTTATTTTATACTGAAATTGATCCCTTACTCCTTTAACATCCCTATCAGAATCCTGAATAATAGACAATTAATCAATTAAGTCTGACTTTAAAAGCATGAGCTTAAAATCTTTCCATTCCAAGTTAAAATATAGGTAACTAAAGGATGTAAATTAAAACAGTATTGTAATACAATTTGAAATTACTATATATACTCTTCATGTAACTCTTTAATTACCCTGTGTGACACAACCATTTTTGCCAAGAATGTAGTGATTATGTGACATCTTTAATAGCAGAAAGGAACTTTTGCTGGCAGCTGATTAATGCATTTTTTGGCTAGCGAAAATGTAACAAAAATCTGTAGTTTTGTGAAGCTAACCTAGCAGCAGCAGATGGATGACATCTGAAGCATCAGCTAAATGTAAAGGAATTATAGCAGCAGTAGAGAGGGCTGAATTTTGCCCACTAAGATTACAGACTACTTACAGTTTATGTACTGACACAAATAGCAGTGTTGCCATAGAAACTTGTAGACCAGTAAAATATTCCTCCAGCTCTTCACCAATGAAGGGACAGGAATACAGAGCTTGGTATGGTAATGAGAGCAACCAGGGGATGATGAATGTGAACTGATTGAGGGTGAGGATTAAGTCAGACCTTAACAAGCCCTTAGCAGTGAAGAAGAGCTGTGACTTCCCTAGTTAATACTAGGCATATTTAATTCTCTAAGATCTCCAGTATTTGTTGACAGGAAAATGTTTCACTGAAACATTGCTTTTTCTCTTCCTTTTCCAAGGGATTACACTGCCAGACATCTTTTGGATGCTTTCTTAGTCATTCTGTACTGGTTTTACATTTTTAGGACTTTGGGGGAGGGGAACAGGATTCAAAGACTCTAGCTTCAGATCTCACAAAACTGAACTTTATGAATCAAATCAAATAAAATTAGCTAATTTAAATTAATTTTAATGTCTGCACCATTTAATATTTCCACATAAAAACTGCAAATGAGCTATTGTAATTCCCAGTGCATATCTAGAAATCTCTTTCTAATTTAATTCAGTTCATAATTGCATATCCAGGCATTTTACTCTGGTCAGGGTCACAGAGTAAAATTTTTTGCATGTTTATAGAATCACAGAATGTCCTTGCATTGGAAGGGACCTTAAAAATCATCCAGTCCCAATCCTCTTCTATTGGGCAGGGGCATCTTCTACTAGACCAGGTTGCTTAGAGCTTTGTCCAACCTGGCCTGCAGCACTTCCAGGGATGGGGCAGTTATTGCTGATTGCTTTGAAAAATATAACTTCTCTATCAGTACAGAGCCTTACAATTTGTTGAAATGTTGATTAAAAAATTTAGGGGAAAAAAAGTCTGTGTCTTTTCCACCAACAATTTTTATTCTGCTGACTTTCAAAGGTTACTTGATATGCCATCCAACTTATCCTTCAAAAACAAGTCCATCTCTTGAAACATGCTAATTTTGTCACCCTAAAAGGTATGCATCGGGGTTTTACTGTTCAAAATGCTAACACCACAGTACACAAGTTGTGTTTTTATGAACATAGTAAAGCGTAGTTACTACCTCTCCCATCTTTGAAGAGCAAAGAAAATACACTGTACAATCCATACTACTCTGATTTCTCTGTTTCCAAACATTTTCAGCAACTTAAAACACATTTGCTGATTTTTAGGATGCAGGCTAGACAAACTGAAAGATTAAAAAATGAAACAGCTGAGATAGCCTAGCAAGTCAGAGTTTGGACTTCTAGGCCAGTGGTTAGGACTGGATAAATGCTGCATTAATCACACACCATGTCCAAAAGAGGTATCAAATACAGAAATAAAGCAAATTCAGTACTTAATATCCCAATAATCAGTGTTTATGAAAACATGGTTCTGATTATACTGTTTATGTTACCTTGCTGTAGCTTGATCATCAGTCTTTGACTTCAGAGGGGTGACCTGTTCTGATGGAAGGGCAGCCCTGCAACAGGAATGGTGAAAACATACTTAAGGCACAAGAAGACATTAGAAAACATATTGTATCACTTAAATGGTTTATCATTGTAGATATTATATTTCTTTCAGGTGTAACTACAATGAGTTGGTACTGTCTTTGAGAAAATTAATCTGATTTTTTCTTTAAATATGTATTATATATATATATATAAAATATATGTATAAAATATTATACATATATAAAAAAGGAAGATAATTCTTTAGTTCACTAGATTACCACCTCCACTGAGCCTTTTGAAAAACTAATATCCCTAGAAAAGCTATTTTGCTAGTATGGATACAGTAACAAAGTGGAGTTTCTTTACTGTTAAAAAGTTATTACACAAGTAAAAAAACTTGAAAAACATTTTCTCCTACCTAATATATCTTATTTAATAAAGACAAAACTTTTATTTAACTAGCGAAGTACTGATTTTTTTAAAGCTAAATAAATAAACATTTACACTTTCCTATTTTTCTCTATTTATGTGAACAATCAAATTGGTCACTACAGGGATATTAAAATTATGAGTAATTATAAGAAAAGGAGAAGCTGGCAGATAGAGTTGATGAGGGTTACCTGTTTCTTTAGAGAATTTTTCTATTAGTATGGCAACTCAACCATGACAGTCTGTGTAGCTGTCTTAATTAAAAGTCATGAAATTGCAGGCTGGTTAAGTAATCTTTTTTTAATATAGACCATATGAAATGAACATTTAATTAATGAATTAATTTAATAAATTATTTTTATAAAATCAGAGCAACCTTTGCAGACACTCAAATTTGGAGTACTTTACATCAATTCATTTTAATGCCTTCTATTACAAGTCTTTGCATGTACAAAGCTTTTTGATTTAACTTTTTTTTCTTCAATTGCTTACATGCTCTTTAACAGTTTCTTTTTCTTTGGATACCTCACACTCTCTTCCACTGACTTTAGAGGAGCAGTTGCATATAAAAGAGTATTTGCATTAGGCACATATATGACTGTGGAACTAAAACCGCAAAGCAGTTTTTAATGTTTTATGCAGTTTAATGTTTTTTCAATTTGAGTAAATATCCAATGAAATGTTATAAGCTATATGCAAATAATTGCGTTTCTGCAGGGAAGGAAGTCTTCTTCATGCACTTCTGCAACATCAGCTATGGAGGAACCCTCCCAGGAAAATTATACTGTGTTTGTATTATAAATAAATGTAAAATAATAATCGAGGTTTATGCAAAGGAGCATGTTAAATTTCTAAATCTACTAAGAAGCAAAGTAAGACATACTTTGTTGGAGTCTCTGAATTTTCTGAAGTGGTTCTAGAGAAAGAAAAGAGTAAACATTTCAGAACCCAAGTAGCAAAATATTAATATTGAAGCACTTGGCAAGATTTTGATCATTCAACTGCAATTACTTTGACTTTCCCCTCCTTTCAAGACAAAATTTCTTTTTTTTTAATGTAGAATATATGTTCTACATTATATGTTTAGTAGTATAATACTAAATTCAAACAATATTCTTTATGTCACTAAGACAATCATTCTTCAATTAACATTCTCCAGTTAATCACTTTGATTAATTGGGTTTTGTTTTCAGCACACAATTCCCCAACCATAAAACTCAAATACAGCGAGCTGCTTATAGTCTTAGCTGCAACTGCAATTTCTTTGAAGTGTTCTGTGAAGTGTGTTTAATCAGCTGCAAAGAGGCAAAGAACTCTGTAAGTTTATATATCATATTTAACTATGAAAGGCTAGAATTACATCTCAGAATTACAGAAGTATACAAACAACTCTGACCAAGAAAACCCACATACCCATGATTGCTGGACTCCCTTCCTGAGGATAGCAGAGCAGTCAGCCATTCTCAAATGTGAAGAAAAGACATAGCTGACAGAGCTCTTTGCTCAGTCTTTAAGACTGATAGTGACCTTTAGAAACTGTGCTTATTAAAATCATGCCTGGCAGTTTATTTCCTGAAACTCACAGGCAAGTAAAAGGCTTTCCTTTGATGAATATTTTTAGCTATTGTAATATTCACAATTTGAAATAGCTTTCACATCTTCAAAGCACTTTTGAAAGCTACACCAAGTAATCATTAAATGCCCATCACTTTTTTATCAGCTGTGTGTGATGGCATCATTGTTAGAGGATCCAGGAAGGGTCATGAAAGCTTCAGAAAGAATATGCCTATTTCAGTCTTCTCTGAACTGCAAGACTGGACGAGTAACTGGATAATTAGTGTCGAGAACACAGGAATTCCAGCGTGCTATTGGAAGCTGGGTGGATGCCATATAGAGCATTATCCTATGCTTTCAAAATTACCATGATCTTAGCAAGATACTGAAATGAAGCCAGATAAATTCTTCTCAGCTGGCACATTGAGAACATCTAGTAAGGACTGACTTCAAAGAAAATAAACTTTAACATCTATGAGCCATCTTTCTGCTGGGTTGAGAGTGACTTTGAATCCTGGCCAAATAGATAGAGGGTAGTAAACATAGAATAAGATTAAAAATAATTTCTAAACTTGGCTTTAGTCTTCCAGTGCCAGACATTCCATAAAATCCTAGAGCAGTAGTCTACCAAGGCTTATATCTAACATCACAGTGTATCCATTCATTTCTGTTTCATTTAATTTTTATCATTGCTGCACACAAGACTCAGTTTGGAAGTTTCCCAGATTAAACTAGGGAAGCAGAAGGCCATGCTGCAGCAAATAGTGGACACAAGCAATGAATATCATTAAGGTATACTTATTAATATTTTAAATCATCCATATTCTGCCTTTAGATAAGAGTACAAGAAACATTCCCTGTTCTCTTTCTATTCCGCCAGAAAAGAAGTACAGCTTCTCACACTGATACCCAAAAGGGCTGAGGGTGAGCCCCTGACTGTGAATCAAAATGGCACCAACAGATCCCTGCCCTTATGCCCAGTCTCTCTACAGCACATTTGCCTTGAGGAGAATTAACTGGAATAGTCCAAAGTGAAACCATGAAAAAAGAATTGCAAGAATGATAGAAAAATTTTGGGAGCACTCACATAGCCTCAAGTTGCTGGGACTTCATGTAGTCAGGCCCCAGTCAATGCTGGGCATCAGGCTGCCAAGAGCCCAAACAAGTACTTGGGCATGGGATGCTTTCTCTTTGCATGGCATCTTCTGCATTAAACTCAGTCCATCAAAGAACTGCCCTGCTTTGTTGCTCCCAAAATTAGCTCTAGCCAAGAGTTAGGAAACAACCAGCGACCACTGATACGCACCGTTTGCTTTCCTCTGTTTCTGTCGGAGTCTTACTACTTGAAACTGGGGGAGGCATCCAAGATTGCCTGTAAATTTAAATAAAATTTTTTTCAGAATTAGTTTAATGCTCTAGATCTGAACAGCTGTGAATGTTAGAAAAGAAGTCATGTAAAAATACCTGGAACTTTTCTTAAATTATCAGTATTTTCAAAGACTGCATGTTGATACTTTTTTAGACCATATTTACAGAAAACTGAAAGGAATAGGAAATAATATGGTAATTTTATTTATTGGGAAAAATGTATTCTGTGACTCTAGGTAGTCTTTTCTGCAATCTGACTAGTACAAATAAATGTACCATTCATGGAAATGACAACCAGATAAAATGCACAGTGTGTCAAGTATCAACACAAGAAACACAATCAGGCTATTAGAGGTCACATAAACAGCACAAGTACTTTCAGTTCCTTTTTGTTTGTTTGTTTTGTTGTTTTGTTTGTTTTGTTTTTTACCCTCAAAACTATGAATCCAGCAATTGTTTGTGAGGTAAAAACAATTACACCAGAAGCAGTGCAATTCATTGATGGCCTTCCATATCTTCCAAGAGCCTGAAGAGAACTACTAGACTGAAAACACCATGAAGTTCCACCAAATAGATCTGTTAACATAAATGCAATTACTTTTTCATTTTTACATTCATTATTCTACTGATGATATTTTTATGCATTAAATATGAAATAGAAAATCACAAATGAACAGAATTTGCAGCTGGGAAGGATGCAAAAAACTATGGCTATCACCAACAGTATATTTTAAAATAAAAACTTATTTTGTTCTACACTCTGTTTTTATTTTTGCCTAGATAATGCTATCTGAAATCCAGATTTTTAAAGGTACCTGGGTATCATTCAGAGAACTGTGTGATTCATATGCACTGCAACAGCACAGGGTCAAGCTTAGCATCAGAGATTTCACAATTACAGTGAGCTACAATGCTTTAAAACTGGACACTGCAAATGAGTACACCAGCTGAGTTAGGGGCAGCAGCCAAGAGTTAGCACCCATTGTGCCATGTCCACCAGGCTCACCAAACTGACTCTACAGAGACAAAACTTGTAAATCCCATGGAAAAAGGCAGCAGATGTAAAAGTTTAATTCTTGAAGCTTGCTGAGGGCTTTGAGTGTCCTAGAGGAAGAAGGTGGTAATTTTTTTATATGATTGTGGTTCATTACAGAGGCTTCACAGAATCACAGAATCATTAGTTGGGAAGAGACCTGCAGGATCATCAAGTCCAACCCAACCCTAACCTCACCTAAACTATGGCACCAAAGTGCCACACCCAGGCTTTTCTTAAACACATCCAGGGGTGGTGAATCCACCACCTCCCCAGGTGAACCATTCCAATACTTATTACCCTTTCTGTAAAAACCTTTTTCCTAATATCCAGCCTACAACACAGTGCTATATACCCTCTGGAAACCAAGCAGTGATGGTAATGAATACCTCTTTTTCTTGATTGGAGAAGTGACTGCAGTGTTTGTGGATGCTGCATTAAGAGTCCAAGACTGTCTGTAAAGGAAATATACTTAGTGAGTTAATCTTCAGAAAGAGTATAATTTTAAATTATAAAAATATATAAGAAACCATATTTGTGCTATCAGAATGATACAAATATGTATGGGAAATGCTATAACTATGTTCATATACCTCAAAGGACACAAAGTGTGGGAGACCTTAAGGGGTTCTGATGTTTAGACAGCTGCATTTTTACTTGATATCCAAAGTAATTTCTGACTTCTTAAAATCTTGACTTCTGCACCTACACTTTAGTCTCCAAACACTGAAAGAATCTTTAATTTTCTCACTTTAAATTTTGTTTCTTGTTCAATTAGAATGCTTTATGTTTATGATATGTTGGTAAAACTAACCTATATAAAATCCAAGCCAGTGATTTCTCATAAAATTTATCAAAAAGTGATTGTCTTATCCTCTACAATTCTTAATTATAGCAATTGGCAATTCATAATAACAGTAATTGAAGAATAGCGCTTTACAAATCATTTTGCTCTCTGACAGGAAAAAAATATATACAATTTAAGTCTCTCTTAAGTCCCATTCAGACTTAATTGCTGGTCTGTTAAAAAACCCTCTCAAAAAAAATCCTATAAAATCCAATTTATATGACGGTTCATGTGTCATCATCACCATGATTTACAACATAATGGTGCAAAATTATAATTTGAAAGCGTGACCTCAATTGAACTTTAAATGCCAGAGATACTGATTTGCTCTTCAGAGTAATATCTCAACTCTCCACAAGATGACTTTTAATTGCTGTGCTCTCTAGCAACTATGTCCTGTGTGATTTATTACTGACAGAACTCTGCTGACATTGATGAAGGCACAAAGCGATGCATTTGTCCTTTTGCATTTACAAGTGTGGTGGTTGAGCTCTTCTGACTTTCTTAAATGAAAATTTCAATCAGGTAATAGGTGTAAGTTTCTTAGAAAGTAATTTTGCAATGTTGTGGAATTATACGACATACAGAGTGGCCACCTCTGAATCATAGCAACTTTTTAAATAACATATCAACAATGTTGTGCTAACTTATTTTAAATGAACGCTGTTTTAATCAAAAGACTGGCCTTCTGACAAAAGAAAAGGTTTCCACTGGAAAAATCAGCTAGCTTATCAAAAGCTGTATTGGTACTCAAGTTTTGGCGCTCAAGTTTTCCACTGGCAATGTTCAACAGCATTTTCCATTGAAAGCATTAAATAAAATATTTTCATTATCCTTCCTCAGAATAATGTATTGTATTTGGTAGATTATATGCAGAGAAATCTAGAGCTCAAGAACATACACACATTTTTCAAAATACTCTTTTTTCTTTTGTATTTAAAATACTGTAATTATTAAATAATCGTTATGCTGAGTAAATGTAATCTGAGCTGATTTCCCTTTTAAACTATGTGGACAAGCAGGGTTCTTTAAGGAAAATTGTTTTTATTTTAATGATTTTTTTTCTCCTCACCAACTATAAAAAGAGTCTATGATAATTTAGGTATTCATGCCTACATTCCAGAGGTCATGTGGTCAAATGAAGTTTACACCAGGCCATATGCTATACAAATAATTTCTCCATATAATCTTGGTATGTACATGAATTCTAAAGCGATGGTAATATATAACTCTTAGATGATAATGCATGATAAATGATACATGGTAAATTATCATACATAATACTTAGGTGATAACATTTTTGAAATTCATACCTGTTGTTTTCCTTATGGTTCAGATTTGGGGACTTATTCATTTTATCAGTTCCAGCTGGAATTCTGTCAGAAACACAGGAAATGTTTATAATACACACTCTATTTTTTTTTAATCCATTTTCAATAAAATTAAAAGATGGAGTATCATTTTGTCTTGTCTACTGATACCTCAATATCACAAAAGGTAGAGTAGAAGCTAAAATTATATAAATTTCATGCATTATTATCTGAAGACTCTAAGTAGTTCACTGAAAAGGAGTTTTCCAAGCTGATGTTCAAACAATAACACTGTACTAAACCTCATTGTTGCTAACAATTTATAAAAACTCCTTTGAATTTAGTTAAAATACCAGAAAGAAAGCAATGTTCAGTCAAGCAGTACACATAGAACTATTGCCTTTTTCTCTGCCTCATCATTCCTAGAGAGATGCAAGTCTTGTTTTATTTACAGATTTAATAAATCAATATGATGTGAAAACAACCTAGCGCAAAATCCCTGGCAAAGCATGGTATTGACCTACACAAGTAACTTCTTTCATTAAGCCATGAAATTTACGTGAAGTAACAACCACATGATTTTTCAAGCCCTTTATGGATTTTACAGTTGTTGCCTAAAACCCTTCAAAATTTTCAGAGAAAACATCATGCAGCTATCATAGTGGAAGCAGATTAGAGGTTCTTGTTTTATTCCATTTTACTTCCAATATATGGAATATTCTTTAGTAGTAAGAACTGGGGAACTCAGAAAAATTTATGTTTAACGGGATGTATATTGAAATAGAGGATGAAGACTAAGTTGAGAGGGTTATCTTAAATATTTGATTATATCAGCTGAAACACATCTTGAGCTACAACTTATATATAATTTTTTTATTTTAATTATTTATTCTCATCCATAAACTGAAGCTTTAGATGCAAAATAATTAGTCTTTGAACTGTATCTGATGTTTTGCATAAAATATTTTTTATCCTGCCTTCAAGCAGCAAAGAATACTGTTGTATTTAATGAAAAGCCTTTTAGGGAGTTCTGGGACACAATCTGGTACACACCTGTGTTCTGTGTCTTTTGCAAATCTTAAATGAAATTTTGCAAAGAAGCCTTTCCTGCTCAGGGCAGCTTGTGACTGTGACAGCAGCTATAGTTGCTGGGAAGGTCACTAGAGGTCTCACTAACTCTGCTGGCGCTGCTGTGGATGCAAACCTGAGCGTTCCCTCTCATTCCCCACTCGCCAGCGAACCAGCATTTCTTTCACATTTCACCACCTATTTTCAAAATTCCAGCACAGTGCTTTACATAATTTTGTACTTTCTCGTTTTAAAGCCTTAAAGGTTCGATCTGGCATCCTACTCCATTGCTGCGCAATGTAGCAGAAGCTTTAAAAAAAAAGTGAAAGAAAGGTAAGAATTATGTTAACTTCCTGTATAACTTTTCGAGCTTCTGATAAGGAATCCAAGAATATCCTCTGTTCACACCCACAACACTGTCTCCAACAGTCACCCCACCCCTGGATCAATGGTCTATTTACTCATGTAATATTTATCTGAACCAAGTTAAATTTCTGGCCTCCACAGGATCCTGTGGTGGTGACTCCTACAATTTATATATGCATTAAATTAAAAAGAAATGTTCTTTTCCTTTTCTTTTCTTGCCTTTTGTTTCTTCCTTCCTTCCTTCCTTCCTTTTCTTTCTTCCTTTCTCTCTCTCTCTCTTTCATTTTTTTTCTTAATTCATTACCCAAGCATTTATAGAGTATTTCGTCATTCATACAGTGCAACAAATGAAAATATTATTTCATTAATCAGTTTCCCTATATTATTGTTTTCTAAGCTTTTTGTCTTTTTAGACATTTTTCATATGAAAGCTATTCCATCCTTTCTCACTTTCCTCTTTAATTTTTTTCCTGGTTCTATTGTAGTTTCTTCACATCAGTGAAATGATGCCTGCATATCTCACAAGAGATCTAACCCTGGACCCACTGCAGCAATCAATTATTGACACTGGAGTCAGATTTACAGTGAAAATCTGTATAGACTAAAACTCAACAAAGCAAGCTCAAGATGTGGAAAGCAGGTTCATACCACACACTGAAATAGTTTCTGGATTGCTCTCTGATCCTTTCCTAGTAATTTCTATCATTCCAAACTGTTTGATTATTAATAAAGCAAACAATGAAAGTATGTCATTTGCTTCTATCTCATCTAGCCAGATCTAACTGCTATAGGTGCAGTTAGAATTCAGTGTTTCTGGAAACTATTCTGGACTTAGGATCATTTAGTACATGGAAAAATAGCAATGTAATTTTCATCCCTACCTCACTTTTAAGGTTTCTCCCATCTTTTGCCAAATAGTTAGTTCCTAATAATACTTCTTCCTTAATCCTCTGGGAAGGATGTTCTCCACTTGGTATAGTTCTTACTTACACCTAATATAATTTTTCAGTATACTTTGTCATCAGTTGCATATTAAGAACCCTTTATATTTGTGTGTATGGAAAGACAAAGATAGCTTACAACCTGAAATAATTCAGATAATTTAATATCTCAGCATAAACCAAAAAGATACAGAGTACAAAAGAACAGTGCACCTCAGTGACCCTGTAGAAACTGGATTTGTCCTATGACTTCTAAATTAGTAATCAGGGTTTGAGGCATGAAAATCAAGCTTTAAAAATTGTTTTGAAGTGAGCGGCTATCTGGATAAGAGCAACATAGGTGACACATGCTACTTGAATTTCCAAAAAGCTTCATGGAAGTGTGTTTTAAGTGTTCTTAACTGACCTCCCATGAGTAATAGAGAAAAAAAGTACTTAAAATGTAAGAAACCAAGGTTTGAAATAAATGGCAAGTTTTCAGAGTGGAAGGAGAGATGTGTACAAAACCTGTGTTCTTCCATACATTCATGAGTAATCTGGAAAAAAGGAGAGTGGGATGGTGTTGTTTGCCAATGTCATTACCTCATGATAGTCAAAACAAATAGCAACTGGCAAAACTTTTCAGAAGTCATCTGCTAACATGTCAGATTTCTAAAATGGCAGATGACATTCACTTTTCTTGGATACAAAGTAATGCCTGCCAAGAGAAACAATTAATCTCTGACTCAAAAGAAATCTTGACATTACATAGATAATGTTGTGAAAATTAAAACAATTCTTAGCAGCACTCAAAAGAGCAAACCCAAAATTATGAAGTACAAGGGGAGGAATTGCAAATGAAATAGAAATCATTGTTATTATTCCTCTGTGTACATACAAGGTGAGCACCCATGTTAAATACCTATGTCGAGATTTGGATTCCCAGATAAAAAAAACTAACATGGAAATAGAAAAGACACAAAGACGAGCAACAGGTAAATTTAAGTAATAAAATGGCTTCCTCATGATGAGTGAACCAATACAGCAGGATTCACTGGGCTGTAGAAGAAAGGCAGGGTGATGATACTGCACAAGTCTCTAGCCTATTCTTTTGCAAACTCCTGTAGGGAAGGTAAATTTTATGTAATCATTTTTCTTTGTTTCTTACAAAAGAAGTAAGGATCATGAAATAAAATAACACAATGGTAAAAACCCAACCAAATAAAGTGCACTTTTCCCACAGTGTGCATTTAAGTGCTGGTTCTCATAGCCTTAGCATGTTCTGGATTCAAGATGTTAATGGTGGCTGGATTTTGAAGATGCAACACAGAAGGAATCTGCAAACACAAGCACGGTCATATCTTAACCCAGCAGAGGTCAAGGCTGAACAGAACATTCAAATTAACCACCAGTATGACAAGCATGACTGATATTGACACTGATCATAGTATTTGCAAATAACTATGGGTTTAGCCATGTTGTGCTTAGCTATTGGAGATATGATTTTGGTTTAGAGTTTGAAAAGGAGGAAACTCGGGAGGAGTGGTTATCAGCTGTGGAAAGATACTTACATTTATGAGAACAAGAATTCACAGAAACAGATACAAAAAAAAGAAGATATCAAAAGAACCTTTTCTCCATTCACATTTTCATTTGTCTCATTGAAAATTTGCGAAAAAATCAGTCCTTTACTTAGATGTTTAAAAAATAAGAAAACTTTAAAAAAGCACTGACTTCATTTGTGCTTTTATTTTAGGACCTCTCACAGGTATGACAATCACAACATACAATACATCTGGAAAAAAACCCTACCTGTCCAAGGTGGTATCAGATCTGTATCGTCCAAGTACAGCTTTCTGATCTTCCTTTCCATTTGTGCCACTGCTGTAATAAAAAATTTAGAAATGCCACTTTGGTCACTGATTTTATTAAAGAACTCGTCATTAACAAAAAAGTATCTATGTCTCAGATTAAGGTATCATACAGGGTTTTAGACCATCCAGATGTCAACAGATCTAACCCTGGACTCACTGCAGTGATCAATTATTGACACTGGAGTCCGATTTACAGTGAAAATCTGTATAGACTAAAACTCAACAAAGCAAGTCCTTTGCTTTGTTCACGATACAGTAAAAGGATACTCAGTTTTCTTTGGTAATATAATTAGAAAGATGTTCAGATACTCTACCATACCTGTGTAGACTTTCTTGGGATTTGTATTGGTTAAGGACGGCCCTTCCGTAGTTTTCATCAGCACTTCAAGCAAAAGAAAAAAAAATAGCATTAAAAATGGATAACTTTTTCTTGGCAAAAGATTTCTGTCTTCAATCAGATTTCACAGCTGCCCACGACCACTGTAATTGCACCTGCTGCAGAACTCTGCAGTAGAAAACTCCAGACATTTTGAAGTAAGAATTATCTCTTCCTACAGCTACATCTACAAGCTCTTCACGGACCAGATAATGATAACATGGTCCCAAGGCATTGTTTCTGCTGTAATTTAAGTCCTACTCTAGTTGACACTAGAGTAAATTTAAACTGATTCTGACTTAGGCTTTTTAAAAGAACTTGGCAAATTCTTGCGTAATCCTCTTGCTTATAAAAAAAAATATCTTAGTCTTGCAACCTAGACATGTGAAATGTGGGATTTTACTTGTAGGCCAGAACTTCATTAAATACTCAGCACTCAAAAGTTCCAATGAAAAACAGTCCGCGAATATTCAGCAAGCTAATACTTCCAAAAGGTAATCAATACCTCTTCAAGATAAATAAATTATTTGATTGAATTCTCCTAATTCTGGTTGATTCTGATCCATGCAAAAGTAGATGCTCCATGCAAAGGTACATGACATACTGAACTAAATATGGAAGAAATGCATTTCATATTTTTCTTACCTTTCTTCCTCAGGCCTCTTCTTGATCCAGCTGTTATCTTGCAAAAGGGTCCGTCGTTTATTATTATCATGATTAGCCTGTTGTCTGCTTTTAATTGCAACAGAGGGGCTCTTCTTATCTGCAAATGCAGAGAAACCTGTCTTGAAAATGAACATGTAGAAAAACTTGGGAAACCTAAAATACTATTACATAGCTACATATTGAAATAGGTAGAAGTTTAATACAGATTGAATTTTCAGTTATCAACCTGATAATCCAGATTGCTCCTTGAAAAGTTTGTAGCTTCACCTTGAAGGGCCCGCAGAAGCCCAGCTTAGCAAACTAAAATCATCTTTAATATGAAACTGCTTCACCTGTTTCTAATGTAAACACATTTCAGAGATCTGATAAAGGAATTATGAAATTTGCATACCACAGTAATCCCAGGAAAGTCAAACCAATGAATCCTGTTTCCTGGGGTGTTGTCTGTGGGTTTTCTATTTGCAGATGTGTGACAGGATACAAATTTTGAATGAAGGCTAATCTTGAGGTGACCATGTGGCCTTCCAACTACACCCAGCTCAAAGTATGTGGATTTTCATGATTCTCAAAGAGTCAGACTTCGTCTAAAGCTTTTTCCTTAAAGGCTGAATGAATAGAGTTTCTTTTCTAGTCAGTTACTTAGTTTTACTGAACTTCAATTAAAGCAATACCTTTACGTCAAATTTAACTAAATCTGGTGTATGGTTTTAAAGGTTATTGGGAGAGACAGACTGACATGCTGAACAAACATGGAAGCCTTACTTTCTAAAATATCTTTGTCCAACAAAGCTGATATTTCATATATTGGTAAAATAATACCATGATATTCACTTGATTTGAAAGAATATGGATTCTTCCCTGCATTAGAAAGCTGATATTTATCTCCTTTTGTTTTTTCATCATGAGGATTTTGGCCCTTTTTGCAAGCAAAAATATGCAACAACTATTGTTCAGTATTCTCTTTACATCATCAAGTTTCAGATCATCTGCATGTTTGAGGTAAGAGGAAATACTGATGTGATATTTTAGCATGGCCTACTAAAATCAAAAGACAGAAGTTCAGAACAAATAGAAATTCCATCTTTTTAACTGCTATATTTGCCCCAAATATTTCCAGAGAAGAGAGGGTGAAATATTAAATATGCAAAATCTTTGTTAATATAACCAATTAATTTTTAAAAATGGTGAAAAATACCGAGGATCTTGTGTTTTCCTCTAAAGACCCTAATGGTTTTCTCCATTCCTCGCTCTCGAAGCATTCAAGCAAAAAGATTTTCAAATTTCAGGAGACATCACTATCTGGTCTTCAGTAATTAGACTGTAAATATTGTGTGTAGAAAGAACACACTCCAGAGGAAACATGCACAGTCAGTAATATGTCATTTGTCAGAGCTGTGTTTTGGCATTCTGCTCTGATTTATAAGAAAATATACTCCTTGCATTTAATACCAGAACTTCACCTGCAGTGATAACATTAAAAAATGACAAATAGCTACAGTGAGTGGAAGACCAAATCCTAATAACCAAATGCACCAAAACATTTATCTTAAGTGACATGACCAAGAGTGAATTTTAAAACACTTTTTTTGGTAAAAGTAGATAAAATAGAGATAAAATCCTGTAAAAAGAATAAAAGGAGAACTGTAAAAAGAGATAGAATTCAGTCTAAAAATGTATATATGTCTGTAATTCAAACTCTGTCTGCTTCAATTCCCTATAGATATGTCCACACTGCCAAATGAAAGAGGAGGAATGAAAGGCTTGGACTCATCTCTGATGTTGCCTACTGGTCCCGTGCTGGACTTGCTGTCTCCAAGACTGAGGTGCTAGACAAGTGACAGATTTAGAAGCTCTGGCTGTGATAGCATGGATGAATGTTTCTATCTCTTGGCCTTGATACCCAGGTTTGGCTTTCTTTTTAAGCAGCATAGATCCAGCCATTTGAAAAATCACCAGGGAGAGGAAAAATGCTGTTTGTAAGAATGAGCTGACAATCACTGTGGATTAACAAAAACTAAACTCGCTGCATGAATTCTGCATCAGGCTGTTCACTGCCTATTGAGCTAGTTTTTCTCTTTAAAAAAAATATTAAAATCTGACTTTAAAGACTTCAAAAAAATATAGGCATCCCAGGCTTGCCTGAATAGCTCCAGTGGGTCATCAAAAATCACTTGGATTTCTCAAAAATCATGGCTTTTTGAATGGCTAAGTACAAAGAATGGTTCATGAAACCTTGTATAAAGGTGGTAGACGAGAAATAGATATTACTTTCTTGTCAAGAAACACTTGACAAGTGTTTAGCAGACTAGCAAGCAATCTGCTAATGCCTGAGGCCCTAGGCTAGAAGAACAGTACTCATTTCTGGCCTAGTGAATTTTCTCTCAAGCTTAAGCTAAAAAATTAAACATAGGCCTGATACAACAGATTAGGTCACACAAGCACAGGCAGATGCACTCCTCTCTATCTCTATTTGACAATAAAAAATCAATACAGTAGAGCCAAGTCCTCAATACAGTAGAGCCAAGCAATGGAAAATTTCATCATGTTTCTAGTTTGCTTCTGGTTATTTCTCTGCATAGAAAGCAAATTTCAGCCCTCCTCGAGTTTTATTCCTCCAGAGGAGTAAACAGTCCCGTCAGACAATTATCAAACAGCTTTTCTCCCCTCTTCCCCCATTCTACTTTTCCTCAATTTCTCCTCGTTTCCCCTGTGCGAGACAAAGAGTGCTGAGACCAGCGGATCTTCCCACCGCCCTTGCAGCCCCCTTGCCCCTGCGGCTTTTCCACGACAACCGCAGCCCCTTGCTCCGCCCCACCCGGCTGCCCCGCTTCACCACGCTCCACTGGGATGTTCTGGCCCGAATCCCTGCCAGCCACCAGCCCTGTCTGTGCCCAACACCAACAGTTCGGCATCTGCAGCGGGGCACAGCGGCGCTGATGCCCGTCCCGCACTGCCCCGTGAGGGAGCCGCGCCGGGCATGGAGAGGCCCGGACGGCAGCGAGGCCGCCTCAGCCTGCGAGTGCCCCTGAGCAGGAGGTGGAGGCCGCTCGGTGTTACCGCTTGGCTCCTTTCGTATGCTGAAGGCTGACATTTGTTCCGTGGGACTGTGCCGTCCTTCTGCAGAATCTAAAAGGAAACATGACAAAAGAAGGAAGTGAGCGTTGACAGTGAGATTAGGAATCAGCCCCAAAGACAGGTCAGGTTTGTTGTCCACTTCGTTCATTTTGCACAGGCTGGAATGGCTTAGGGCCGGCCGGAGCCTCCTCGGAGTGACTCTGGTGGCTTTTCCGTGCCTGGTGACAGCTATGTGCCTCCCTGCCCTGCCCCTCTGCCTGTCACACTGCCCCTGCCCTGCCGGGCGCTCCTTCCCTGAGAACACCTGCTGTGGTGAGGGGCAAGAGGAGTGCTGAAGAATGGGCTGGGGTGATCAGCTTGATGGAGAGGCGGTATCAGTCCCTGGCACACAGGGGAGCTCACCCAGCCCTGCGGCCGGGGCGCTCAGACTCAGGGGCCAGCACACAAAGCCGTGCTGCTGCTCTGCAAAGGTTTTCCAGTCACTGACTTCTTCCCTTACTTCAACTCAAGTTAAAAACCTCCAAGACTGAGAATTAAAAAAAAAAAAAAAAAAGATAATTATCTGGGAGTTGAGCTGCTCAAAAGATTTCATGTTTTGCTTTGAAACTGGATTGTGAATACCAGCTTTCCTAGAGAAAGCATCAAGCAGAACATGATGACATTTCAATGACAGAAAATTCTCCCTTAAGTTAAAAAAGCCCCAAATGCTAACACAGACTTAAGAGTTTGGGCAAAACTGACCCTCTTTAGCAAATTGATTCCTTTTTGTAAAGCATTATTTTCCAAGAAACTGATGTTGTGCTGGAAAGCTCACAGCCAGCTCCACTTTCAGGCTGCTAAAATTTACAGGAGCACCAGAAAACTGTTTCTGTGGCAGAATCAGTACTTAAAAATCAAACATTCCTGGTTCTCTGGATGACAGAGCTATCCTTTTTTTCTTTTTAGAGACGTAAAATGTATTGCTCACACACCTAAAATAGAGTGGAGACACCAAGGCCTGTGGCTCTTTATTGATGGAAGGTGAAGATTTTGGATTCTGGAAAAAACTTAAGAGTAATGCTTACACTGACAATAAAACACTGTGGATGCCCACAGGATTGCACTTAGAGCAAGCATTTCTTTTCTATGCCTTTGCTGCCCAACAATTACTATAAAAAGCTTGTCATTAAACAAAAACAAACAAACAAACAAACAACAACAACAAAAAATCCCAACCACCCCCCCCAAAAAAACCCTCCCAAAATATATCCCAACAAAAAAAAAAAAACCCAAGCAAACAAAAAATAGAAGCATTAAACCACTAGAGACCTTTTTAGAAAGTAAAGATATAAATACAAAACTAATACTACAGTACAAAGTCTGCATGTATTGTAATCAGTTGTGAAATTCCAAGTTCACAACTGATTAAGACACATGAAGAGTTCTTTGAGTTTAAAACTCTGAAAGGCTCCTACCCGCATTCCTTTTTTTTCACCTTAGTTGTTGGTATCAAGCAAGCGTTGGCACAGTGTGTATAGAAAACATGTGACTGCTTGATCTGGTTCCCACACAATAAAAATACGCTCAGGGCTGTGGTGAGCCTTATTTATTTACCAATAGGTTCTAAAATACCTTTTTAAAAATATCTATATACGTTTTTAAGCATATATGAACTGAATTTCCAAGAAACTGTTCAGGTAGGTTATCAAGCAATCAGGTTTTTTATAGAAATTTTACTGTATTTCACTATAAATTTTCCTGAATTGTCCCAGGATAATAAAGAGGTCTCTGATTTACTTTTTCAGCTTAGGTACAGCTGGACATCTGATGTAGTCAATCCCAGGATAACAGAAAGTTTGATATTTCAATATATTTTCAAGCAATGAGAACTGGCACTTCTTCATCTCAAGAAATAGTAGTGTGTGTAGAAGGATTATGGATTTATTTTCTATTAAGCACTTTTAAAGCCATTTGCTAGGAGAAATGAATCATAAAACTTTGAAAAAGGAGACTTCTTTTATGAAAATTAAACCAAATGAAAAGTGACTATAAAGAGGTTTGCAACTGCCTTCGTATCCATGAGAGTCCAGTGTGTTTCTTTCATCCTCCAACATTTAATTAAAACTGTGTTTTTTCTCATCCTATGTTAATTTTTTAATATTTTTAAGGCAAAACAATATTTCTGTTGCACATGTGTACAGCATCCAGAATAAACTGCTGCGTAGTCTCCCAACCCAAAAGCAGTATGCATAAATTAATGTAAGAAACAGGAACACTCCCTTTTACAGTCAGCACTGAAAATGTGCCAGGTATTCTGAAAATTTAAACCCAGGCATTTTGGTCTTACAGAATACTGCCATTTTGTCCTTAAGGCTTTCTTCTCACCTCTGAGTGTTCAAGTTTTATATCAAAGATTAATCCATTAAAATTTGAAGTACAAATTAAAAACAAAATCTTACTTTAATCCGTAGCACAGACAATCAAGAATCATCAGAGTAAGATTTAAATGTTAGGACTTAGAAATAAAAGAATCTTGCATAAACAGGCAGGATAGAGGTCATCAAAGCATTTTGCCTTGGCCTTCACTATTTTGAACTCTGTGTATGTTTGTGTATTTGAAAAGGGGAGTGGACAAGAGATTATGAGGATCACATTAGTTTAAAAGTATCAGCTCATAAAGATCTGGAACTGTCACATTAATCACATAGGTCAGTAAACAGCTCATCTTCAGGCCATAGGGAGATAAAAAATGTTTTTAACTTTGTAAATGAGATTGTGAGAAAGCAGAGTTACAGCTTTCTGTACTATACTGTAATAGTAAATTATGTTCAGACATTCTTAATAAGATCTCAACCACCAAAGCAAAACAATTCAGCTGGAATGCAAAACAAAAACAAACAGGAATGCAACTCCAGTGTAATTTGAATTTAAAAACAGCGTCAGGAAACTCTAGATGAAAATTAAAACTGCCCTGGCCAGTCCAGTGAGCAGCTCCCAAATGTTTTTAAGACATGCCAGTCCTAGATTCAGACCCTCAGACATTTTGTGGATCCAAAGATTGTCCCAAAGAAATTCAGAAAAAACTTCTGACGTGACCTCAGGAAAAGTCAAAAGTCCATCTAATCTGTCAAGAAATTACTCAGAAGCAGCACAAGTCTCCCACACTATTTTTATCACAAATACTGTATTTACACTTCTACATCTCCTTTTATCTTCTTCAGAGACTGATCAGCAGAATACCACAGGCCTGCCTTTAATTCTGAAAGCCAGACCTTCTAGTTTTCAGATCATCTGAACACACCCATTCCTCCATCACAGAGTCCTTTTGCCTTCCTTCTGCTCTTGGCTGTAGCTGTCTATGTGATTAAGCTTCACACATATGCATTGCTGTTATAAAAAAATACATAATAATAGAGGCATTTCCTGTAAGATTTGTATTTTCCACATCAGACTGAACTTGTTCCAACAAAAAACATCTTTGTTCTTTGGTTTCTAGCTATGACTGTGATTAAGACCTTATTCATGAGTAGTCAGTTGATATGTACTTTGCTTCTAATCAAACAATATTAATTTCCACAGCTTAGAGGCAAGAGGCCTCTGCATTATCATCTCAGTGTATAATAAGGAATCCAGCATAGTAAATATTGAAGGATTGTCAAGAGAGATATGCCTTCTTCTCTTAAACATCAAAATATTTGTTTTTGTACTGAGGTTTTCATATAAAGCATTGCCAAAAGTAAATTCCTAAAATGTCAGATTACCTGCTCTTGTCAAAGACTGGGTGATACAAAAAGTGGTATCTGAAAAACCCATTTTAAAAAAGGAATTTTTCAGAATTTTCTTGTCATCCAACCTATCATGCTGTATTGCTAAACCAGCCTCAGTTGGAGATTGGCATGTCCACATGAAACACCAGCTGGAACAAACGGGTTTCATGTATGGCTCTACACCACCACAGCTTGCTGGCTACTGTTTGCTACCTGACCTTCAAGTTCCAGCTTTTTGAAAGCATCTAATATTTGCCATGTGAAAAAGAAAATAGACCTATACTTCCTTCTTTCTTTATCCTCAGTATGAAGCTTTCCACCAAAATTTCATCTTCTTGAAGAACTATTCTGCTCTGAAGTAAGCTGAACAGTCAGTATCTTGTGAGCAACCAGAGCTCAACATTTTAAAATCACTCCATTAGAACTGAAGATTCCATTAGAACTGAAGATTTAATTCAGCTCTACTTTTTGTTTTGCTTTGTTTTCCCCTGTAACTCTTAATTCTATAGTGTGTGGCTTATCTTTCATATATGAGCAGAATGTAGAGAATATGACTATTTAACAAAAAGCACATTTGGTCTTAATCACAGTTATGAAACACACAACAGTATTTCCTTGCTTTCAGTTAACAACTTTCAAGTCAGCAAACTTCATTATTTTCTCCATCATTTCTCTTAAATATAGTTGTGAGCAAGCAACTGAATTAAGTAATTCTGACTTGACACAGGATAAAGATTTCCAAGCCCTATAACTAAGACACTGGGGACACACAGAATTGCAGCTGTTTTGCTAGACAGGCACCTGTAAGTGTGTGAAGTAAAATCTTTCTGGTTTGAAAGTCAATATCAATTTTGTTGTTGTCCATATCCATCCTTTCTCCCCTCAGTTACCAGTGCTGTGACTGGGCTGTCAGATTTGCCTACCTATACTTACACCTAAATAAGAATTTCCTGATTGCAGATAAAGGCTGTTTTGCAAATCACCATTACAGCCAGAACCATTCAAGGCTGTACAATCCTTCATATATCCAAACTTGTTATTACAGACAAGAATGTGATCACTTCAGATAGCCTTAAAGGTCCTTCCTGTCAGGTGCAGATCCATATGTATGTATAACTGATGCTCTAATTTCTTCCCTACACAGTTGCCACCAGTAATATGATTCTGTTCATTTGGCAATTAGTTCGTCTTTTTGTCCTTTTGCTGAAAATTACATTTAAAAATTACTACATTTATTTTGCAGACACTGAATAATCACAAAAAATGTGTTTCTAAGCAGATTTTTTTCAGGGGTTACACATCAGAGCAATTGCCATATGATACATTTGTGAACTTCTGGAAATAATACACTGTGTTTAAATAAATATTTTACTCTACTGTTTTGTCCACAGAACTAATAACACAGAAAGGAGTTCACACAGAAAACAGAAATAACATGTGTTTGTGTAAGAAAGAAGACAGGCAAGGTAAGACTAGAGAACACGTGTGTGTATGACATCAATCATTCACCTATTTGTAGCTGAAAGAGCTCTCAAAACTGGTTTTTCAAGATGTGGGCGGTGGAGATTCTGTTTTGAAAGAAGCTTTGGAACTGTCACTAATGTAAAATCAACTAAATAACAATCCAAATTTGTATATATTTTCAAATTAGAAAAACACATTTCGTTTTAAATGTAGGGTTTTTTAATAGAGTGTAGAAAAGGAGGTAATAATTTTATTTTTTTTATTCATCTCTGTCATTCAATTCACTACATTTTGGATGAAGAACCCTTCCTGTTAATACATGTGTTCCAGTCATTGTATAGATAAGTCCTTGCATTAAAATAGAATGGGTATTTTTGAAAAAGTGAAAATGAAAGGGAACAGTTGTTTTGGGGTTTGTTTTTTTTTTCCAAAATAATAAAGATAATTCAAGAAAATTAGGAAAAAAGTAAATACTCATTAATTTTAGATAAAAAATTCAAGATAAAGGAAAAAAACAAAACCGCAAACAAACAATAAAATGAACCAAAGAGCAAAAACTACATTAAAACAGCCACTCACAAAAAGTAGTCTGAATAGTGAATTTATCATCAGAGAATTATCACTAGAATAACATACCATTAGCAATATCATATAAATAATGAAATAATCAAGATAGTAATAATATATAATTAAATAGACAGAAGAAGTCAGAAAGGCCCTGGGAATCTGAACACCTAAACTGTAAAACTTTTGGAGCTGCATTTTCATGGTCAAGTTCTCCATAATTCTTGAAAGTCAGATCCTTTGAAATGGCATCCTAAACTGGACATTAAGAAATCACAGAACATCTGAAAATGTAGGAGTTTCCCTACATGTTAGGGAACAGAATAAAACCAGATCAGTAAACATCCTTACCTAGGTATGGTAGAAGTTAGTGTCCTAGCGTGGCTCAGCGTGGTTATTCAGCCTGGAAGGGAGGCACAGTCAGGGCAGACAGACAGCTGAACAGTTCTTCCCCATCCAGCTGACTGAAAAGTCAAGAGATTTCTCCTTCAGAGGCTGAGTCACTTAAGGAGGAGGTAGGAGGTGTGGAAAAGGGTGGCACCTTGTAGAAATACCAGATCAATTAAGAGTCCGGGTGAGTTGTTATCCTTCTGTGCTTGCTGTTCTTTTCAAGTGCAGTAGGTTGGGTTTCACAAAATGAACTGCCTTCACAGACCTTGAAACAGAAAACCACACAATTACCCTTTGGAAAAATATACTAGAGTCATTTGGATTTTCCACAGGAATACATCTTGCAAGCTATAGGACTGCCTCTCACCTAAAGAGTTGCAGGTATTTACATGGGTGAACATGAAGTAACACCATATTTCATCAAAGTTCTGCAGAAGTGTTACATGGGGAACACACACTGGGATCTGATCTACATTAACTATTTGCACCGTTTGGGTATGTGGGCAGAGGCAAAAGATCTGCGGGGAAATCCCTCCCACATGAGATCTTGTGGCAAGTCTCTCTTATCTCCACACATTTGCATTCTCCTTCAGTACTGCCAGCAATAAACAAAGGGGGGAAGAACTTGTGTTCACTTTTTTTTTTCTTTCTTTAAAATGGCTGAAAAGTAAGTTTGTAGGCTAAGGACTGCCTTACTATTAGTAAGTGCAGTTGTATGAGGTCAATACTTTTCTCATAGGAATACTGTATACAATTCCATGCTTCTGTTTAAGATACAGAGGCTGGTTTTAATGTAACCTATATAAGCCCACATTGGTTTATATTTGGGGAACTTTTGTAATGAAATATGTGAGAGGTCATTTAGCAAGATGCTGGCCAACCTTTAGTCCTATTGTCTTTGGTGAAAATTAAGAATTTCTTTTAATACAAAAAAAACACACTGGCATGTATTTACTTAGTAATAGCCTTTATTTTGTTGATGGTTACCTTTTCTTAGGCTTGGTTTGGTACTTTTGTAGTATGAAGCTGTTCTCCAAACATTGGTTCTATCTGATAAAATACAGCTGATGAAGCAGAGCAGCAGGCAGGAAAATACCACACATAAGCTATTAACTACCACAAAACTCAGAATTAATGAATACAAGCACACACACATTTCTAAATTTTGTACATCTCAAGTTCTGAGTCTTTTAAAGTCAAAAATACTTACAGCAGTCCTGGAATTTTCAGGTACTATGTGCTTATCTTTTTACAGTCAAGAAAGAAGCTTTTGTGAATACATCTCTTTACAAGCATATTGAGAATTTAGTTGCCTCCCATATGAAACAGACGTCTTTCCTCATAAGAAATGAGGAATTAGCATTAACTAGGAATGAGCTTTAAAAAAATCTACTCTTTAATTTGAAATGGAAAACTAGCTTTTATTTATGATAGCACCTGAGATGAAGAATATCTTCCTTTTTGAAACATTTTTCTTCCAAAATTCAGGTGCTACATGATATGAATTCGTTATCATTTTCCATTCAACCAGACAAGCCCTGCTTGTAAGTCAGAGATACGCTTAACCTGTCTCACAGCACTGCCTTCTTTAGCCAAAGTGTTTGAGAAACACAAATAGAGATGCAAACAATACAGTCTGGAGAAGTTAAATTGATATTTTCCTGTATTTATGGCCTTTGAACACAGAGAAGAAACTATGGGGCAGAGCAGGCCAGTTCTGCTACCCAAATAAGCCCAAGGCTTATTCTAAGGCAGTCCTAGCTAAGTCTTTGGTGTCTGGTGTGACAGAGTAGACAGTCTATGGGAAGATGCACACGTATGGAATTCCAACAATGGTACTGACCTCAGCCTAGGAATAAGGCAAGCCAGCTGTCTTTTACTGACTGGTCTGTTACAACCAGTCATTTCCATGTTCATTGGATGGTGAATTTTTGGTGTTAGCTATGATGATTACTTAATATTTCAAAGCTGTTAAAAATAATTTAAACTTTTTTTAGGCTAAAGCAAATCTGACTTACTGATAAACAGCCTGTCTCTTTTTCTGTATTGTAAGCGCATGCAAGCATTGTTCCCAGTGAATAAAGAAGATATGATGCAGGTCTGTGTATCAGGAATTGAACAGTTTCAGCATAACCATAACAGTGAAAGTGAAAGTGACCCATAACTATTTTTCATGAAAAAAATAATTCCCATACTCTGAAGAAATAAAGCTTTCAGAAATTCAAAGGAACTCAAACTTTGTCTCTTGATCTCAGCATAACAAGTAACTCTCACAAATCTAGCCATGCCCAGTTTGTGTGAACTGTTCTGCAGTCAGGTTTCATTTTTCTTTTAATTCTCTAGTATAAGGTCCACATTAAATTGAAGGAAGGATAGAAGCTAAATACAGTGAACTGTAATTTCTCAGACTATTTCAGAACTTGAATTATATCTCCCTTACCACCTTTCTCACTCTTAAGAAAACATCCAAGTTGAAGCATGGACTCATTGTGGCACACACAGTATTCTAGACACAGATTTTTCTAGAGTGGCAGAAAAGAGCAATGCAAAAAACACAAAACAAATTGTATTGACAACTGATGACTATCAATTCAGTATGTAATTTAGCTAATCATTGCATTGGGCCATGTACTACTATTGATTTATCACATTTATTTTTTAATTTGTCTTTTTAGTTCAACCAGTAAGTTGCTTTGTTGCAAACAGTAACTTGTTTCATGTCTATCCACGAATAATAAATACTTTGTTTTTGCTTGTCATTCTCTCAAGAAGAAAGAGGAAGTTCTCTGAAAAATAGATACAAACACAACTGGAAAAATCCTAGGCTTATATACCAGGATGTGAACCCATTAAATCATTCTGATAGCTTGATTTAGCAGAGTGTGTGGCCTGTCATAAATTATGATAGAAAACAAGAAATGTCTTAGAATTCCTTCCTATAATAAATCCTCTTTATCCTTTATTAATAACCAGCAATAGGGACACATTAGTGATAATTTATCAGAGGCCATTATCTCTTGCAGCTTAGATTTTTAACACACTTTAGAGGACATTTCAAGCAGGCTCATTTTCAATACCTCATCTACAGTGGAGGCTTATTTGCCATGCAAGGAATTCTCACAATGCCTACTAAAAAAATGGGGCATGTTCACTATTAAAACAGGGTAGCACTGGCAGAAAACTGAACATAAGTATTTCAGAAGTGCCATAATTTAGATTTGAATGGCTTATTCAATGTTATTAAAGTCAAATGCTTATAGCACCCTACAGTGGCAATACATTACCATACTTCCTAAGTCTCATAGTTTTCTGATCAAGATGATTGTGTTCAGTGTTGTTAGCTTCAGCTTATATACTTCTCTAAATGGTCTATGTCCTGATTGCTAGTAAAATGCATTTTTCTCTACAGGATTTTCTTGTCAAATTTTGTTGGTTTTCCATTTTTCAGTACAAAACATATCACAAAATATTATGCTACCTCCACATTTTTGTTAAGATTTACAAGATGGCATCATGAAACTAGCATAATGTAGCCTAGCTCCATTGAGCTTTTATATGTAGATTCACAACACAGAGTTGGGAATGAGCAGTGACTCAGAAGACAATTTTTGGACAAATATGTTTCTGTGACTCCTCCCAAAAAGGTAGGAATATATTACTGAATATATTTTTTCATACATTCAGTCCTCCAAAGGAGAAGTCCTGTATTACTTCAGACTTTCCAAGTAGGATTGGTTAACTGTGGTATTATGGGTTATAAGATTCTATAAGTGGTGTGTCCAGATTTGAAGACAGTCTATCAAATAATGTTCAATTTTTTTAGTTTCAAGATAGGATAAAGCAGCTACATTTATGTTAGTAAATGAAACATACCAAAGCCCAGTATCTAGCCTGAGGACAAGGATCACAGCATATTCTTTACCTCTATCACTAAAGATGCTTTTCAAAAAGAACTGTGTGGCCTCATCCACACTCCCACTGAAGTCAAGAGCTTGTAACAGAGAGATCTGTCCATGTCTTAGGTTTTTTTCGGAGACAGATAATTGGTATGAACAATACTGTGTCAAGGAGTGTGCATGATAATAGTCTGGACAAACAGAGGATATTGCTCAGGTCCAGATCCTACTCCTACTAAGTTAACTAGTATGGTCCTATTAATTTGCCCTGATTTCTCCAAATTTGATAGTGTTCAATAGAGCTCATGTCAAAAGATGACTAAAACTAAACACTGAAACGTGCAGATAGGTGTAGGCAGTGGATGGTGCCCAGCTGCAAGGCAGCATTTAGCAGACCAACACAGCTGGTTAATGTAATCTTTACTAGGGAGGTGGGTTGCACATCCACTTGTACATTTTTCTTGCTTAAGCTTAGTGTAAGCTCACCTACGTTATGTAGAGAGCAGTTCCAACAGGTTAAGTCAAAAGGGAAGGGGTTACTTATACAAAAAAAGAACCCAGTGGAGCAAATAGAAAAGGAAGTAATGCTTATCATAGGGTGACACTTTCCTCTTGAAGGTGACTTACATAAGGCCTGTTCCTCCCTAAATTCCCAGTCCAGCCCTACATAAAATAAGCTGATGGTCGGGACCTGTGCTGCCTCTTTATACAGAGTTACTTTTCACTGTGGTCAAAGTAATCAACCAAGGGAATATGTTGCCTATGGGTACACCCTTACCAAAATTATGTGTTACTCAGAACCAGATTATGAATATCTCTATGAATCCTAGCAGCATTCATGGCTGCAACACAGAGGAGAGGGAGAAGTAAGGAGTATGACTTTTTATTCTAACATTATAAATTCCCCCTTAAGATTTTGGTCCTCCTGCTCCTAGATAGACATCTTAAAATAAAATATACTAATGACCTAATGAGACGGAAAGCCCCTTTCTTCATGTGCGTCCTTGCTCCTACTAGGATATGGGGAAAAGAGGTAGATAAGCAATGTCCTGGGCTGCCTTGCAAAGGGCAACTACTGGCAGTGCCAAGTTCCAGCAGTACTTTGTAACAACTTTGTTCTTTTCTTCATGGTCAAAAATTAGAATTCTCCTTCCTAATTCACGTGCAAGGTTCATGCTGCTGCAATTCGATGATTAAGAGATGCCTCTGCCCAGTTTTAAGTGCAGATGAGACCATGTGCCCAAGTCAATAATAACAGATTTATCTGAACAATGAGTGTGAGGTAGAGAGATAGAAATAGAAAAGAAATAGAAAAGAAGTGAAAGGGACAAGGGGGATGGGGGAGGAAAAAGAGAGACAGAGAGATGGGGTCCCTGGGCTCGTTCAAAACTTTTCAGCATTTATACATCTCTTATTAATTAGTACTCTATCTTCTATTGGTTAAATGATTCCTTCAGCTCTAAAGCTAATTAATCTGCATGCTGAGTCTTTCTCTTTGAGTTGATGGGTTTCTTGGGTCAGTGGGTTAGGAATCAGAGATTATGATCTCCCCCTGTGAATTGTGTTTATTAGTTTCTTCTTATCTTGGGAGTTCTACCAAATGTCCTTGTAGCTTGTAAACTCTACATTCTTTGTGTCTACAATCAGTGATACATTTTTCCTCCCAAACTTTGTTAACCTCTCCCTAGGCCTGAGATCACTGAAGCATGTCAAACCCTAAACTTTAGCAAGTTCTACCAACAATTTATCCTCCAACACACAGATAAGAGGACCGCGTTTATACAGCCAGAGTTCCAAGTATCCATGGAGACATATCTGGGGGCCATTGGTGGCCATTGGTGGTTGCAGATGCTGTCTGTCCCATAACTGGGGTGATCCTTCTTTGACTGATCATATGGGTATGAGCTGTTGCTTCTTCTCACACAGTTAGCCATGGTGAGAATGTTTTGTCCAGATCCATTAACCAGGATGTGCTAAGCAGATCTTGCCTCTACCAGGCCTGGAAATTAAGGCCTTCCTGTCTCAAATTCCTCCCTTCTGTGCCCACGGGGGTGGCTTATCTTATGGCAAGTTCCTTCTGTGGCTTTACAGTGTTTGAGACAGGCAATTGTGCTCTTTAACACACATTTAACTCCATCAAAGAACAGTACAAGAACGCAACAGCTTACCAATTGGAAGGGTCACTGAACATATGATGAAACCCAAGTTCAAACAATTTCTCCTTTTTATAAAAGCTTATTTTTACCAGTAGACTACCTTAACCACTGAGTTATAATTTTTTGTGTGAGAGAACACAATTACCTGCGGTTTTCTACCTCCTGAAAGTTTAAATATTCACCGGAGAAAGAATAATGCTGCAGACCTTTTAGCATGGCATACAAATATTGGCCTCACTACTGTCAAAATGAATATTTAGATATTGTGTATGGAATTCTCATTTTTCTTTTTATGTTGTAATTTCTCAGCATTTTATCACTTGAATTATTAAAATAGGTAGACATAAGAGTTATTTTTAATATGATATAGAAACACTTTCACTAGGTTAAGTTACTGTCAAAGTGAGTACAGCATTTCACAAAGTCTGATATGAAATACTGTAATGCACCAGAGATAATGTGTTTTATGTAGTAACCTTTGAAGCCAAGCCATTTCCTTTAGTTATTGTAGGTTACAGTTCCTGGGGAAGACCTTTCAGCTGGTTAAAGTAAGGCATGCAATCTTTTTTTTACCACACCTTTCTGAATACAGGAAGGAGCACTGTCAGAGCTGTTTCATACGCATTTTTAAATACTGACAAAACCTTAGTCACAATGCAGATGTATTTGCAGCCTATTGTTCACCCAAAGGGTGTGGCAAAGTTCATAAACTAAAGGAGGAAGAAAAAATACCAGAAATAGTATGCAAAATGCCCAAAACTTTTCACACCTTCTAGTTGCCACAGAAAATGTCTAAGCAGTGTCTTCAGTTCATAGCAGGTGCCAATAAGTTTCATGGAGGTACATAGTGTTCCGTGTTATTTGGCCTGATTTTCCCCCAAGCTGAATAGGTCCTTACTCTGTGAATAAGTGAAATATATTTCAGAAGTCCCCGAAAGTATGGTCCATAGCATGCTAAATTTGAGCATTTTGATCTTGCACCACTGCCATTACTGCCTTAGACAAAGAACACAGTTACCAGTTCTATCAGTTACTGATAAGATCAGTTATTTGAGGAAAATTGTGCTGAAAATCTGGCTAAGTCAAGTGACATCTGTGTGGTACCAGCTGAATGGCTGTAACCAGTTTTGTAGCTTATGTTATTGATGAATAGCTCATTTGTTAATTCGTTACCAGTATAAACAAAGAACATTCACATAGGTGGCTAAGAAATGAGAATCAGATTGTGACCAATAGTGGAGGGAGTGAGAAATATGATTAGATGTGATTTTTTTATTAAAGAGCAACTTTGTAATATCTCTGTCAATCCCCACTGAGAGAGCTCTGGGAAAGAACAAACAGTGTTGATCTCAGGAAAGCCATCTCCTTTTAAAGATGTTAGAAGTGGCAAAGTAAAAAGGAGGAAAGCTTTTTCCTGGTCCTTGTCTGAAATTTTCTTGTAGCATTTGACTGGTCATAGGCACTGTAAATACACAGGAGACAATCCCCACAGGCTGTTCCTTTTTATGGTGCAGATAAGGAGATGTATCTGCCCCACAGAATGATATCCATGTGAGGAAGTTCACATTACACTTATCTGATTGACTGGTCCTCCTCTCCTTCCCTGGTACTGTGTTTGAATTTTCTGCTAGGGCTAAGCAGCCTTCCCTTGTAGTTCTTTCTTTTATTGTTTGGATCAAATTAGTTGACTGAGAACTTGATTGTCATTTGATAACCTACATGGATATTTCATACCAATCAAAACTACTCAACTAACCAATATCCCACCTATTTAATGAAATCTTCCTTTGAACTACATTACATTCTGGTGTTATCAGCACTCTTAACTGCTGTGCATGATAGCCAGATGTTACAGATTGTGATCCTGTTCTCTATCCACATCAAAGCTGAATATGGGCATGAACTGGGTTTTCCCTGTTCCTGGAAGATGCTGGCTGTGGTATAGTTAGCACAGAACAGCTTATTGTAGAAGAGTTGTTAGAAAATATGTTCTAAAATCAGTAACTTCAAAAATAAGACACAGACCAAAAATGTGAATCAGAAAGGATGAAGTTGAACTTAGAAAGGTTCAGAGAAGAATAAAAAGATTATTGAAGATGCGTAATTATTTCTTCCCACACAGAACAAATGCATGAGCTAAGACTGTCTTAGTATGGTAAAAGGAGGTGTAAGTGTAAAAACATCACAAATAGTATGAGAAGGGTGTATTTCAATTATTCCCCAGTACAAGAAGGAGGGGAGGGGAGGAAAGGGAAAAAAAAAGGGGAAAAAGGGGAAAAAAGGGGGAAAAGGGGAAAAAAGGGGGGAAAACGGGAAAAGGAAAAAAAAGGGAAAAGGAAAAAAAAGAAAAAAGAGAAGTGTTTCCTTCTATATGTAGGAGGTAAGCTGTCCTTTCTGCAGGAAGATGTATTTCCAATAGTTTATAAAATGCAAGTTTATTTATATACATGTCTGCCTGTACTTTTGCATATGTGTGTGTGTGTGTGTCCATGTATGTACTTCTATAGACATGTGTGTGTACCCATACACAAATAGCTCAATGAGACACAAGCTTGTGGAAGAGAAAAGCAGTGATGGCAACTAAATAAACAGAAACTCCATTGGGCTAGAGAAGAGCCTGACAAGCAAATTGATAGAGACTCTAAATGCTCTCCCTTTTCTTCCACTCTTTCCTGAACTCCTGAGTTTTGCTTTTGGCAACTTTTGGAGACAGAATACGGGGTTGACCAAAGAGTGCCACTGTCGTGTTATGCCCCTATGGTCAAAATTTGTAAAAGGCACATAACTAAAATTGCATTAAAATTCTTCCTTAATTCTTTAATGATAATGCAAACAATTATCAATGCAATCAAAGTGATACCATTTTTCTGTGGAATGTTGATTCATCAGGTAGTAAAATAAGCCTTAGTGAAGGGGTTGCCATTCAGCCCCTCAACTGAGTCATACAGCATTGTCACTTTACTTTCTTCTTTCTTCTCTATTTACAAGACAAACATGCAAAGTATGCATATATGTAAACATGGAGAGAATTTGACTTTGTTAGTACATGTTTAAGACACTTTCCTTACTAATAAATACCTTTGCAAGCCAGTAAAATTTTTCACCTGTTCAAATAACAGAAAAAATAGCAAAGCAGATTTATGATATGTGTTGAAATGTAGTTCATCTGCAGGAGTAAAATTGAAAATGGTATCACAAAAATAGCATCAGCCCTCCACAATCCCCTTCCAGCTCCTCTGGAAAAGAATTCAGCTATCTTGCTGTTCTCCCTTATCCACAAAGTTAGAAGATTTAGTTGCATTTCCAAGCATCTTCCAAGGAATAAACTTCAGGTGCAGATTTCAATCACCAACTGTGTGAAGAAAAGGAGAATACATTTCCTAAATTAACACATCTGCAAACAGGGTCTTATGAGCTGGGAAGGTGAAGAAATAACTGAGCTTTCTTGCCTTTTCAAAATACCTTTCCTTTTCAAAATACTTGTCCTTTTTTTGATAAAAACTGGCTAATTGACTGGTATCAAAGTCAGTATATTTAAATATCAACTTCTCGTTCCCTTTTGTTTTGAATAAATTATATTCTTCTAAATATTGTTTTCCAAGTTGTGAGTACTCTGGAAAGAATGTTGGCAGAGAAGAACTTTTACATGGGTTTTAATGTTCAGTACATGAGGAAGAACTGAAGTTTTTTTCATTGGTTTCTCTTGATGTTGTTAAATGAAATTAAAACAAGGCTGGGATGACTTTAAGTAATTTGGGTGGTATTACAAGGGAAAGAATTAGAACAGAATTATCATAATTATCTAGATGTAATCACAGAGGCCCAGATAAGTGCCTCAGGTTCCAGATCCTGCCATGGTGCAGTAAGAGCATAATGTGAAGAACCCCGTAATTTCACGTGTAGGCTTCTCTGGATTTCCATGCAGGCTTATTAGCATGGGA
Source organism: Cisticola juncidis (assembly GCA_013400215.1). Classification (NCBI taxonomy): domain Eukaryota; kingdom Metazoa; phylum Chordata; class Aves; order Passeriformes; family Cisticolidae; genus Cisticola; species Cisticola juncidis. The sequence goes on from VXBR01000358.1 coordinate 536,062, forward strand.
GAGCTAAATGCCAATTAATGTGTAAGCAAATAATTTGAATTCTATTCAATGAAAGAGATGCCAGACCAGTAACACCTATTTTCAAACACTTGCTTCCTCAGCTGGGCAAGACTTTCCCTCACAGGCCCTATTTAGCAAAAAAAAGCTAGGCTGCATCAAAAGCTAAGCTCCTGTCTCTCAAATTTATCACTCAAGACACTCCTAATGTGATCTCAAACAAATGCAGATTAAAGTAGGTCAGAGGATTGGGCTGTGGAAGTTCCTATTTCTCTCCATTGTTTTGAAAGGAAGCCTAAAAATGACAAGTCAGATTTAGGCATCTACACTGTAGATACCTATACATGTCGGATGAATTCCATGTAATGGCAGGATTTCAAACATTTTTTTTTTTCTCTTGCAGAAAGCAATGGCTTCTTGTCAAATTAAAAGGAAAAGGAAACAAGGATGTAGAGGGGTTTTTCTCTATCTGGGCAAAATTCAAGCTGTAAAGCTTATTCTACAGCCTCAGCAGTACTGCATCTATAAAAATGTGCTCCCCTACTGTACTATGGCCCCTGACACAAAAACTGTGTCAAGAAAACTATAATCTGCCCATGTAAGAGTCTGACACACAAACAAATTGTAAGATAAGAGAAGAGAAAATAGAGAAAAACAAAAAACTTGTGCTTTCCTGACAGTTTCATCCCTTCCACTCACGGCTACTAAGGAAATATTATTCTTAGAAAGAGTATGTAATATTTTTCTGTATTTGACTCCTCTAGCTGTAGCAACGGCAAGACTTGAATTTTGGGGTTTATCTGCTTTACTTCTAGGTGTCTGTATTCTCTGTCTTCAAATCCCTGATCTCCAGATAAAACATAAATGGGTTTTGGCATCTTCTGTGAATTTGTGGATAGAACCTCATAGCATTATACATAATCACAATCTTTGAATTTTAAATATTTTCTTAGTTTTCTTAAGATCATTTTGCAATAAGCAATTCTGCTCAGAATATTTGAAACTTCTAAACTCACAGTGCTGAACTCATGTTAAGTTGAAGCAGAGAGCCCCAAGCTAGTGAGCTTTGTTGTAACTTAATTATATGGTCAAGCTGGGTGTGTGAAAATATCCAGTGCGCACTGGAGAATAAATTGTGGGGTTTGGTTTTTCTTGATTTACAAGTTGCTATAAGTGGTGCATGTTCCCAGGGAGTGGTGAAAAGTAGGGGTGTGTTAAACAGGTTCAAGAACATTTTAAAGAAACACTGTCAGGTTTGAGACATAGTAGATTTGGTGTATACCCTCCCTCCTTCCAAATAACATTTTCTATTTCTGCAGTTACTAACAGCTGAGCTGCACGCTGACTCTCTGTTTAAGCAATACCACAAAATCCAGTGAAGCAGTTATGTGTCACATTGTTGCTCTCCTGTTTTTCTTTTTTTTTGGTTTTCTTTTTTTNTGGAGAAATGAAACTGCCAGAATTGCTGTTCTTTGCACTCCTTGGAGAGCTCAATACACATGCCATTGAGTTCAGCCAGTAAAATCTTGTGGTTTTTTATTTTTTTTGCAAAAAATAGCTGTGGCTTTCACAAGCAGCTCCTAGATTAAACAATTTCTCTGCTCAGAGTTGTACAACAGTTATTTGATAGTGCTGCTGGGGCCACCACTTCAAGGTCTGAAACTCCTCGGTATAAAGTCTGTGCTGCAAGTTCCAAAGAACCTTGGAAAAGTTGATTTCGAACCTAAATTTATTTTTTGTTTCTCAGAAGTTTTGCAAGGAGAATGGCTATAATTTAAAATCTTTTACACACATAGCACTGATTTTGAGTCTTGGAGATCTAGTGGGTATTTCCTTCTGGATATCCTAGTGGAACTAAGGATATCTCCAATTGAAAGTGAGTGTAAACTTTCTTAAACAGATTTCACAAGATAGAAGGGACATACCCATTTTGATACTTTGTTTATTATAGGAGAAGAGAATCAGCTGAGCAGAGGGTATATACAAAATTCCGTAGATACACACAACTGTTTGCCATTATTGCAAACAACATTGAAGTCTTGTGGCATTATAGTATAGTACTTACGGTGCTATTCAAAACTCTAGAGAATAAAAACATCTAACACCAAAAGTTCCAGTGGAATCATAGACTATCCTGAGCTAGAAGGGACCCACAGGATCATTGAGTGTAATTCCTGACCCTGCATGGGACATCCTCAAGAATCACACCCCGTGCCTCAGATCATTGTCCAAACACTTCTTGAACTCTGGCAGGCATTGTGTCATGACCTTTTCCTGGGAAGCCTGTTCAGTATTTAGTTATTTGAGCAAATACATCTTTTAAATTCCCCCTTCCAAGGGTAATAAGAGAGCACCATGACATGCACACAAATCACAGTGTGCAAGAACAACACAGCTCATGAAAAAAGCAGAGTGGAGTTGTGACTGGCAAGTGCAGCTGTTTGGAGGACATGGAGCAGAAGGAGACTGAAATTTGGAAGCAGGTATCAAAGTGACTGAAATAAGAATGAAGGAAAAATATGTCAAAGAGAAAATGGAACTAAGCAAGAAAGGATCTCAAAGGTCAGTCTGATTCATATACTGACAATGCAAATCCTCCATGGCAGTATTCATGGAGAGTTTCAAGAACAGTATCCTTGTAAATGAAGATTAATGTATCCTACTGGTTTTAAGCAATGATAGGCATGTTTGTGTAAAAAATAGAAAATTCTTTGCCCAAAAATTGTACCTTTTTAAAAAACTGCAATCAAATGAAGAGAGACAGGATGAGTAGTGATGTTACATGAGAACTATGTAATGAACAATGCATGGCATGTCAGCTATTCCATCCACATGGCTTGTGTTTGGGATAGTTTTATATCTGAAATATGCTGCAGAAGGAGCAAATAAAGGCAAACACAGAAGATGAGGAAAGAGGGTTGATGAGTTGCAAACAAGGGAACCAAGTGATTTGAAGACAGTGCCACAAACAAGCAATACTCAGGGCAGTTATAGCCTCTCAATACAATTTTTTCTCAAGGTTTTGCAAGGTCAGTCTCTTAAGCCAAACCTAGCACTGCGGGGACTACATGTTCAGGAAACACCACAGAGATTGTCATGAATCAGTATCTCTACCATTTATCTAACTGTACAGTGCAGTGATCCAGTAAATGGGTGTTGACAATAGGTTTTGCAGTGAACAGCGAGGGTGCGGTTTCTTTATCAGTTTAAACTGATCTAGTACCACATTCCCACCGAAAGTAACAGTTGTGCATGGCCTTGGCCGTGTCTCCAATTTGTCCCTTAGATTGCCTCAGTCAGATCACCAAACATCAAGATTTAATTCACTTCAAGTCTCATAATCAAAAGAACAGAAGCAAGGCATGTGGAGAAAAAAAATATTCCGGGTAGACCATTCCATTGCTAGAGTGTAATTGGGTGGTTTACATCAGTCAGGAAACCAGCTCTTTCAAGATAGCACCTTAATTTAGGAACTAAATTTAGGAACAAAAAAACCCTCAAAACCAATACTTTAACCTCTCTCCCAGTTCAGTCATATTGTTGTTAGTGATTGTTATTAGTAATTTCCCTGCCCTAACAGCTGCAGTGTTTTAATACAAGAGGTCTCTCATAGGATTTCAATTGAAAGGACTTTCTAACTCTTAGAAGGAACCATCTGTGGCCTTTCTGAGGGTGTCCAAAGTTTCTTGAAGTACTGCATTAGCTTTTGTCTCAAATCACAGTTTGTTCAGATCTCTACATGCATACATATGGGAAAGGTTAGTAAAAGCATAATTTGGTATATATGGGTTATTTGCCAATTATTACTAATTCATGCCCTTTTCCATATGGAGTAACTTTTTCTGATATCAACACTGTTTTTCATATTAATGGTCTTTGATATCTTTCAGACACTGCTGGGAAGGATAAAATTTGAGGATGGGATTTGAATATTATCACTTTAGGTTTAAAAGAGGCTGTCTGACCTCCAAAGTCAAATGTGTTTCCAGTACTTTAATCATAACTGCACTAGACTCACTCCAGTAAAACAGATCATTTTTGTACTGGGTAATCCAGAACTGGACATAGTACTCCAGATGTGGCCACACCAATCTTGAAGAGAAAAAGGATCCTTTCCCTCATCCTGCTAACACTGCTCTTACTAAAGTAGCCCAGGAAGCTGCTGCCCTTTTTGCCATGAAGACTGTGTTGGTAGTTCATGGTCATCTGGTTTTCCATTTCCTGAAAACTTTCACTCCAAGGACCTTTTAAGCAAAGCAACTTTCCAGCCAGTGGGTCCCCAGCATATACTGGTGCTTGGGGTTGTTCCTCACAGGTATAAGGGTTTGCCTTTACCATTACATGAAGCTGAGATTTCTCCCTGCCCTGTTCTCCAGCTTGTTGCGGTCCCTCGGAATGGTGACACAACCCCTGGCACCAACCAGTCTGCCCAGTTTGGATCATTTAGGAACCTGCTGAGGGTGCACTGCGCTCCTTCCTCCAGATCACTCAGAAACATGGAAAACAGTATCAGCTCCAGTACTAAGCCCTGGAATACAGCACTAGTGGCTTCACCAGATTAGATTCAACCATCTAAAGCACAGACTGCCCTGCTTCTTGTGATGAAAGACAATTTCTCTTCTCCCTAAGCAGCGTGTACATCATATAAATTGCTTCTACCCCAGAGGGAAGACCAAGCCAGAACTAATAACTTTGAAAAGAAGCCCATGCTTTCTCTCTTTAATTATACACATCTCTTTTCATATGACAGCATTAACCTGCTTCCTTCCTCATTTTCTCCCATTCTTGCCACATCCCATCTCTGACAACCACGTAGAAAAAAATTAAGGCCTTCCTTGTACCCTTCATTTAATCCCAAACAAGAAGGAAAGAGGTAATCACCCATACATTGGCAACTCTATAATTATAAAGTCAATGAAATGTAAACTATCTTCCCTACTGCCTTCTAAATAATTTCTTGTAATTACTAGAATGTACTGATTTATTTTCATTCTTGTGTTGTGACAGAAATTACTATTAAAATGTTTGCAAAAAGGAAAGAATATTAGAATCCCAAAATCCAAAATTCATACACAGGGAGATGTTTAAATCTAAGCATAAATTTGTATTAGAAGCAAAGGATATGAACATAATAAGTAGGCATGTTTTATTGCAGTATTTCCACTGAGGGATTTAATCACTTGCAGTTTTGTGTAAGTACTAGAGAAGTTGCTCTGTGATGAACATTCAAGCTAATCTGAGTACAGATATACTGTATCTCATTTGCAGTAGTACTATGAAAGGTAAAATACATAACTGCTTTGATTTATCAAAAAGGGACAGCATATGCATTCAGGTCAATATATGACCACACATTAGAAACAGACTTCATAGATAGTATACAGATGAGTGAAACTTTAAGCACTACTTTATGTGTTTTAATTCCACAGTAAATTTAATGTATATATAATATATTAGTTAACTGAGCTTAAATATGGGCATGTACAAAGTTGAAGTTCCACCTGACAAACTTTCTCTATAGTTGTCCTGAAAAGTGTGCCAACTTTTCAACTTTTTAGGAGGACTCTCAGTTATGGCCCCTAGGCTGTTCATGCAGAGTCTCTGATCCCAAGGTAGCCACATGTCCCTTGTATTACTTTCTCCTCAATCTGTAGTTAATGGAGTGGTCTTTAGTCAGTACCTTGAGGAAATGGTGGTGGACACCCACCTGTCTCCAGTTCCAGATGAGTAGAGTTCAGAACAAGGCACCTGCAAGCCAGATGTAAGACATACTCTGCCCTCAGTAATTCTGCACTGATCACTCCTAGGTGACTGCACAAAGGGAAAGGGAATTGCAGGTGGCTCCATAATCAGGGATCTCTGGCTCCATGTATTATTTAAGGCAGAGATGGCCTGACTCAGCTTTGAGTGTAAGTGGCAGACACATCACTGGTGTGGTGAGGTCACATATCCTCTGGTTATGTCTGACCTCCCTCGAACTTCTTTATTGTTGGGACCTTTGAATATTCTACCTATAAATTCAGCGGAAAAGTTGAGATTAAGCCCAAGAAAAGTGCAAGTTCTGAAATCGTCCTAAACCAGCACCAAACACAAGGGATTAGATTACTCCTTGTAGCAGACACAAGGAAACATCTGCTCACCTCTCCCGGTGGATAGATTTTCAGTGAACATGCCTAGGCCTGTCCAGGTGTGAATTGTTACAGGTGTTGGACTGAGATCTGCCCCAGCTATTGTTGTCCCTGCCTCCCAGTCCTGTGGAGAGCCTTCAAGTCACAGCAGCCATTCTATTTTGTTACACTGAAGCTTCAAAGAAGGATCAGAGTTGAGAGCTTCTGCTGTAGCTCAGAATCACTCAGTGCAATCAACAGAAAAATCTGTGAAGGGTTTGTTCATTATCTCTGACACCACAAGATGAATTTTCAGGAGGCTGCTCAAGCTGTATGGACAGATTAATTATTTTAATGTTAGAGGAGGAGCAATGCCCTTACTTCTGACTGCAGGTCCTTGCACCTTCCTCTGAAGCGTCTCCCTCCAGGCTCTACCAGAAACAAATTACTGTCCTGCATGGTGGGTAGGTCTAATCCACTGTGCCCATGCCTCTCTAAAGGAAAACATTAAAAGCAGAAGTGTGCTTCTTCCTACCAGCCTTTGCCACAGAAAAGAGTGATATCAAACTATGATAGTTCCGTTGAAATGTTTCAAATATTGAAGAAGGTTTACCCCTCATTTTTAAGATAATTTATTTAATTGATTTCATTTTCTACACACTCTCAAAAAAAAAACCCAAATCATGTTTTCATCCAGATATTCATTAGTGCAAAGATCACAGGACAGGACTGTGTAGACAAGTCTGAAGAGAAGACATAGTGCTAATTTAATTTAATCACAATCTATTAAGTATTTACATAAATATAGTTCTCCAAGGAAATAAGCTTTTATTTTGCCAAGAGCAATTCCTTGAAGGATGATAGGGCAAGAAATACTAAACATATTATTACGAAAGATTTTTAGAGGTAAAAGTATTAATTTTAATTATATTGAATAATACTGAGACTTCTTATTCTTTCAAAAATTAATTTATTCTGCTTGCATCAGTTTATAGTTGCTTTCAGACACAGGCAGTACTTTTTTCTCCTGTAACAAAGTCGTATGTTCCATGCCTTTGGAAAGATGCACTCTGTCTGAAATTAATACAAAAACTCAGTCTTCCCCTGACTGGGCAACTGTAGAGAATAAAAGAGCCCCTCACCTTGCTATGATCCAAGACAAGAACAGCTGCGTCCAGACAGGTGGGACTTTATTGCAGACCCCACAAACAGCCCCTGCCCTCTTCAAGGGCTGCCTTCTGTACTGCAGAGTTATATCCACAGCAATCCCTTGCTTAGTTTGCATTTCCTGCCAGATCATTTAAGGGCTCAAACGAAAGCAAATCTATAATTCGGTGCAGGAAACTTTCTTTCAGGAATGGGGAGCCCAGGTAGCAACAGTATAATACAATAGTACTGTTCACTCACACCTCCCCATGCATTCTCCATTAAAAGCACTATTTAATTACTATTATTTCACAAATAAGGAGAATTTGACTGTAAATAAATTTTGATTTTACTATTCAAGCAAGAACGTTGCATAACACAAACTGGTGTGAACTTGAACCAACCTGTAGCTCAGAGTTAATAGCAATGTTCACAGTGGTAAAAAAGATACAGCATTTTAACGAGGTTCTGCTATAAAAATGTTGATCTATACAGTTCTATGCCCTTAGTCTTCTGAAAGCTTAAAAAAGTTATTCTGTAAAATGAAGTTTAAATCTAAAACTAGAACTGTAAAAACACCTCAGCCCTCCTGTTGCCTCTACACAGAAAAATGTACATTCTGTAGGCAGGTCATTGTATTCAGAGTTCTCTACTGACATACATACATGCCTCAGGTACCTGCATGGCTTGAAGCAAAGAGCTTGGTGTCTGCCTCAGCTCTAAACTGGGAGAGGAGTATCCAGAAGACCAAAAGGAGTTTAGTGCAATACAGGTTTTCAGTGTGGCCTAATGCAACAGGCAGTGTTGGGCACTTAATAAATCAGAGGAGATGCAGAAGCTTTATCATAAAACAAATGTTATCACAGATGGTGTAGGACAAAAGAGCTTCTGTTGTTTTATTTAGAGTTTATGACATGTTGTTTCATTTGTGAGTGGTACCCTGCTTTTACCCAGGAAAAGGTGACCACAGCTGTGCTGCCCACTACGAGTTAAACCAGAGGTTAACTATGTTCTCCTAAACCAAGGACACTGCAGTTTCTTAGTCTGGGCATTAACTCGTTCATATATTGCACAAGCATAAAGAGAAAGCACAAGGGAAAAGCAGGAGCTCAAGCCATTTTCTTAGAGAAAGTATTCAAAGTACACATTGTGGAACAGAAGGTTCCATCTTCCCACATGTCAGACACCAGGAGAAATAACCATCCTGTGTTTTTCAGATGGTGCCTGTGGTACAGCTGAGAGTTATTTAGCTATTTTGCTTTTTATAACCATATATACCATAAAAATTTTGTCTTAGAACTTGAAAATGATTTAAAACATCACTTGTCCTCTCTGTGTATACTTATATCAGTCCATAAGCCTTCTGCTACATTTGACAAGGTAAATCCACAAGTTGTGTTTTTAGCTCTTTGACATCCTGAGCACACACTTGTGCCTGTGAGAGTAATGAATGTCTCTCCATGACTGTGGTGTGGTCCTTTATTCGCATGCATTCATTCGTTCGTCTTGGGTTAACAAGAGAACCACACACACACACACGCACACCACCACCACCACCACCACCAACAAGGCACCCACAAGAGGGGTTCTAAGAGTTAAACCAAATAAAAATAACAGATACTCCTGTTTCTGCACAGATCATGCAGCAAAGACCATATAGACACCTGACAGACTTTATTCTGGGAACTGGTGACTTTTATAAAAGTGATATTTAATCTTCCACTTGCTTATTTGTACTGCAGAGCCCCTGAAAACAGAGAGTGACCCCGAACTGCCGTTCTGGATTCTAGAACATACGTACAGCTTGGTGCAATGTGCACTTTGAGCACTAGGTGGAAACAGAGCAATGAAAATAAGACCCATTATCAACCCTTCAGCACAACAAATGGAAGAGCTTTTCTCAACAAACATGACAGATCCCAGAAAGGAGGAATGGCAGCTAAAATCCACTTCATTTTTTTGAGAGGCTTCTATCATTCTCTCTTCTTTCACACAGATAAGAGAAAATATTATCCTTAGTCTTCTTAAAATTGATTTTTTTTTTCTTGCTTTAAATTTTGGGATATCATTATTCAGAGTACTCAGATATATTACTGTTGGCTATTCTTCAAATTTTCCTATGGAAATTAGACACATAGCAATCTTTTCTCTATTGCTATTGCAGTTTTGCAAAATTTTATGTTGAACATATACTGCTGATTTTGTCTGCTGCATTTCCTTGTTATAGATTCTAAGCAAACAAAGTAGTGAAAATAGAAATGTAATGCTTTCCTTTCACTTGCTTATGCAACAAGAAAATCAGAGCTAGAAAAGTTACCCTAATTTTGCTCCTTTTATCAGACAGTTCTAGGAGACTCTTTATCATAATGTTTTCTGGGTTCTTTTTTCATCTCAGGAAAAAGAACTGGAATGATATTTAGCTTTGGATGGTAGCCATGTTTTAAATATTACGTTGCTTGTGGAAAACTTGGCTCCGGAAAAGTCCATATGCAACTGCAGCAAAAGCCCACAGAAATGAGGACGAATGATGTGGCATTACACTGGAAACCACAAAGCAGAAGTGAGACACACAGCAGCAGTTCTGGTCCAAGCATTTGTGGCCAGGGTGGGACATCCAGGCCTTCTCATCTTACTTCCAAGATCAGTGGTATAGGAGCGTCCATTTGGAAGGATATAGCCATAATTTATGCAGCCTCAAAAGAGCCTGACCTAGTCATCCCTCACTCTTTCAGTACTGTCTGCAGAGCTTGAAAGGTCTGGGTTAAGAAGCTGGTACAATAGCAAGGGATATCTCTAGTTTTATTTTGAGTTCATGACATGCTGTTTCATTTGTGACTGCTACTCTCTTTTATTTTCACTTCTTCCAAATTCTTCTATTTTTTTTTTCTTTCACTAAAACATTGATGATTACCAATAAGTTGCTCAATTTCATTATGCATATTTGCCCAAGTTCTGTATCTATGCCCACCTTTTAACCAAGAAGAGGCCAGACAACTCATATCTCAAGCCAATTTTATCAGTTGAAGCATATTTCAACTGCCTGGGGTGACTTAGTCAATCGGCTCAGATGCCAGAGCAAGCATTCACTCTGATAGAATGCAAGTCAAAATCTGAACCAAACTTGAAACCTGTTGAAACTTGGGGGTAACTAAGACTGTTGTTCCAGATTCAAGATAATATAATCTTCTATCTACTGTGTAAATATATTCAGTAAGTTCTATTAAGTTCTTTCAAACACATTTTCTAAACTCTGTGGAAACAAATGCTAGGCTAAACTCAAAGATCTCATCTCAGATAGGTGCATAACTGTCCACATTCCTGAAGGAACTTTGTCTATGATATGTACAATGAAGATTAGATAGGTCAAGATATAAATGCAATTATAAAGTAAAACCTTTGCTTGTGGAAAGGTTTTGAGGATTTCAGTTCCAGTTGCCATTAAATTAAACCTGCCAGTGGGATACTGTATATTTCATGAAAGATTTTTGAAAACAGTTTAAAAAATGAATTCCATAGGACAAATAGTGTCTAGCTTAGTCCTTTGTCCCTCATGAGATGGTCATCCCAATCTTATAATTATGGTCATCTTTTAGAGAAGACACATTAAGGAGCATGAAAATCTCCTTGCAATATAATAAAAGAGTGTCACTCATCTTTCACTTAAAACTGAAAGGTGATGAATTCCTAAATAAAGTACAGGAATTGTTAAACACATCTTTAAGAGGTTCTTTTCTACATTCACTAACATCTCTGCTTGAAATAGTGTTAGAAGATAATGGCATGCATTCAATTTAACCCATTATTCCAAATCTGCTAGATATTTAGAGACTGGATTTTGTATCAATGTGACTTTTTAGTAGTCTAGCTACATGACTGAACAGTTTCACGATGGCATCCTAAAGAATTTACATATTGGTTCTGAAAAAAGAAATAAAAAAGGACTTTTCAGGACATTCAGAGCCCACATGACACATGGCAGGAGTACAGGGGAAATTCTACTTGTAAATTAAACAGAGATTATATAGAAAACACTGCAAGTCAAGCACAGATGTTCTCTTTTTTGATTTCAAGTGAATTCCCATTTTAAGTTCCTCAGGTAAGCTTATTGCTACAACATGGACTTACCAATTTTGGCAGAAGAGTGTAAGGTCAGGAGAGCTTTCCAGATGCAAAAACTTCCACTGCTCACAAGGCCTTTGAAGACTTGACCACTGAATAGAGGATGCCTGATGTGCCTGCAGTTACAATTTCCAACAGCTAAGATCCCTTTTCCACCAAGATTCAAGTTTCAGGCTACAGCAGACTGGAAGTTTACCTCTGCTGTTATCTGGCTGCCTGGCAGTTGCTGTTGGTGACTGGAAGTGTTACTAGGAGTGGTTTTGGCTCTGAAAAGGATAGCTGTGAGTCAACATGTGGTATAAATCCAGACATGCCCAGCTTTCCTCCTGCTCTGTAAACATAGTGATCTGATACAGAAATCTGACTTTAAAGCACTTCAGATGCATTAAGTATATCTTTGCCTTTCTGACACATAAAGGCTGTCTTCATATTCAGCCCAGTAGTCATGTGGCACAGGTTCTTTTTTGAGGCACTCTAAATTGCAGTGACTTCCTTGCCTGCAAGGTCAAGCATGAGTGATAAGCATCAAGAGTGAGATCCTGACTGCTGTAAAGCCGAGAGAAAAATTCCATTGATCTCAACAGAATAATGGCATATACTGTAGTATATATTTATCACAGATAGCAGAAAACTGGATCCTTGCAGTGGTGCTAAATCTGCAACCCAGGTACTTGCAGAATCCATATACAGGGCATAAAAAAACCTGCTCATTACTCAAATTAGGCCATCAAATTGGCAGGGCATGAAAGAATTCTCAAATGGTTCTCAGATAATTTTCCATCATCCTCTAACACTGTAAAATTTATTTACCATTGGATCTTTGAGTAAACAGATATAGGGTAATCTCTCCCTTAGTCATCAAAAAGTTTGACAGCACTTGATTAAAACGTAAGCATCTTAGATGCAGAGCTGCTTGTTGGACACTTCTAGAAGTTGAAGACTTATCTAAAGCAAAAAGTAGTTTATCTCTGTGGCTTGCTTAGCTTTGGGATGCTGCTCTCCCTCTTGGTAACTAAAATGTGCTGAAAGCAATACATTATGAGCTCTGCATACAGAGGTGTGCACGTGCATGAACATACTCGTGTTTAATCATCTCTACATCAAATTTCTCTCAGGAGTCTTGGATATCATAAACTGTAATGATATTATACAACCAAATAGACCAGTATCTGACAATACTCAGGGAACAGCGCTGAAAATACCACTTATATAATAATACATTAGATTGATACAATCCTTTCCTATTGAACTAGTTCATAACTGAAAATTTCTTAGAATATTTAGCATATGCCATCATAAAATCACAGTGAATCATTAAGTAGCAGCCCTAATAGCATTTTAATAAGGCAAGAGTGTATTTAATGTCAGTTAACAATGAGTGTAACTAAAAATACACAATGTCTGTGAGTCTGTGTTTCATGGATAGTAATTCAGAACATGTTAATTTTATAATGTCAGTCCTCTGTCACCCAGTCAAAACCTTTGATTCATGCCCCTCTCAAAATGGCACAAGTTCAAGAGCATATCAAGGAGTGGAGAGCTTAAAGCATACACGGTCACTTACAAGTATTATCATGCACTCAGAATAATTGCTACTAAAAAAAGACAGGGGCTATCAAGCAACATTTAAATCTTAATTCAGAGTAACTACAGTGTATTAAGCCCCTCTCTGCAGTTTCTAACTGGAGATACTTTAAAATATTTTCCTTTCCAGCTGAAATGAGGGGATCTATTGAGGAATTCTCATTGACTGGTGTTTCCTCATAGTACTGAGGAAATCACAAGAGACTTTCAGTTACACATAGGCACAACTCCTAATTCATTGTTTTATTTAGAGTAATTCATTTAGATGGTTTTTAGATTAACAATCCAAAAACAAGCTGAATTTTGACTGATCACATATCATCTCACAGCTGTGTTTTAAATAGAAGCCTATTTGGCACATGGAAAAGGAAATATTGTCTACTACACACAATTTAGAAAAGTTTGATTTGTTTTAAGAGTTCAGTTCATAGCATTTTCTGTTAACCGACTGTACTGTGCCTTCTATCACTCTAAAGAAGACAAATAATAAAAATGCATGTTATATAAAAATTGAAATCAACTGCTTTTGGTCTTGAATAAAAAAAAAATCACAAAATCAAGTCATCCATTACAATGCAGTATGGACAAAAGAGCAAAAAATTGAAAACAGCCAGGAGATGCAATTGTTTCTTTCATAGAAAGTAGTTCAGCAATAAATGCCCAAATTTGTTCTTCAGAATTGAAATAACATGTCCTAAACTATTCCAGGACATAAAGGACAAATGCCAGTCTTAAAGACAGCAAGAAATTCTTGTAAATTCTGCTATGAACAAATCCAGGCCTGGTAGCTAAACCAGAAGGAAATATAACGTAATTACTTCCACTGTTCTCATGGGGCCTTGCTCATAACAATGAGAATTAAAGCTGTGCATCACCCTTCTCATTAATTAACCTGTTTTTTCTACAGGTGCAATGTAAGAAAAATAAAATTATGGAGACATAAACTGTCACCAGGTCTCTGAGCATCATGTGCAGAGGGGCTCCATGGGAAAGCCCCTCATTCACAAAGTAGCAGGGAGCAATGCTCCCTGCACTTGCTGTGCCAGAGGAGAGCACACGGGCGAGCAGACAAAGAAGTCAGCTGGTCACTTCAGCTTTGCAGAACCGGTGATCTCACCCTCTCCTCCCACCAGTACAGAGTAAAGAGCTGCTACACTTTGACTGATTGGTTTTATTTTATTACCTACTTTCCTGGCATATAAGAGAAGTTAATGCCCAGTTCTTGATCACGTAAATTAATTTGGAATTATTGGACGCAAGCCAGACAGAGCTTGGGATTTTCTTCTCTCTGAATGGAAAGGAAAACAGTGCTGGACAGTTACATCAGTGCTTTTTAGCAAGGCATTAATAAATCATGTGGAGATTACTGATACTGATGATTACTCACACACAATACTTGAGAGCTCAAGTTCCTGAAAAGAACTAGGTGCCTAAAATATGTATTTCAATGATTATTTGTGTTTTGAGAATGTCTGCCTTCTGGTACTGGTGACATGAAATTAATTCATGATTTATAGAAATACTATGGAAATGCTTTGATTGATTCAGTGTTGTTTGTATAAAAGTAGAACGAGTATGAATGGAAACTGCTTAATTTTGAGAATTTTTTTCTCATGAACAGATGCCTAGATTTATTCATTGTCATTTAATGGCAGAGTTTAAATTCGTAACAAAAAATATTGGTAAAAAAAATACTGCCTCTCACTGCCATGGAAAATGGCAACACTATTTTAATGGCTGGACTGATTATCTACAGACCTGAAAAATGGATACTGAGAAAAATCTGCACACCCAAATTCTATACAAGGGACTAAACTATTTCAGAACTGTGTCACCTGATCTAGCTTGTGATTTTGCACAGTGGCAAACTGCTGAAAAAAATCTCATTTAATATAGTTTGGCTCTTGTGATTCTTCCTTGCTTTGTGGTATTATATCCATGCCTGGATGTTCCGCAACTCTGCTTTTCTATTTCTTTAAACAAAAGCTGCTTTGATCATCTCTAGCATGTGCCAAGATATAAGACAAATGTTCCAATAGTGCAGTTGAGCATCCTCAGAAGGGAACTTATTATTGGAGAAAAAAATTACCTCTGCACTTGAGATTAGAGAAAAGATTTACTCTTCTTTTGGTTATTCTCCTACTGCAGGCAAAATGCAACTACCTCTGCAAAGGGCGAGGAGATTCCACTTTTTCTCAGCAGCAGTGAATGGCAGCTTGGGCTGGATCACCCAGATTTGCAAACACAGGAAACCATCTACAAACAGTTCTCAGGAATGCAAAATGTGCAATGAAACATGTGGCAACACTGGATGATTAATAAATACATCACAGCTAGAAAATGGTTACACAACTAAGTCCTGAAACAGCCAGTTTAATAGGACAAATTATAGAATAGAATGCCTTCACCTTTAAAAATTAAGGGAAGGAAAGAAAGAAGGGGAGAAGTGAATGAGGGGGAAAGGGAATAGAAGGGAAGGGAAGTGGAAGAAGATATCAAACAAAAGGGAGAGTGATGGTGGAAAGGCTTTGTATTTGATTTTTTA
Organism: Cisticola juncidis; assembly: GCA_013400215.1. Lineage (NCBI taxonomy): Eukaryota > Metazoa > Chordata > Aves > Passeriformes > Cisticolidae > Cisticola > Cisticola juncidis. Next base: position 551,560 of record VXBR01000358.1, read on the forward strand.
ATATAATTACTTCTATATTTTTTTTATTTCCTGATGAACTGCATGATTAAATAAAAAGTTTATATTAGAGGATCACAGATGTTCTACCAAACAGCCTTCACAATCGACATATTCAGAGTTTCATTTTGTATTAACAGTTTTTGCTGTAGTATAAATCTGTGCTCCATCTCTTTCCCATCCCCTAAAGATTTCTGATCTAACCACAGGGACTGTGTTAACAATTCAAGATGACTCGGTCATCTTCTTCTGCCAGATCAAGCCCAACTGTTCCGAATCAAGCAGGAACTCCATGGGTTCAGTTAGACACTTCAAATATGTCCTTCTGAAAATAAACATTATCCCTTATTTCCTTTTATGATCAGATGAGAAGAGCCACATCTTAAAAGAGCATTGAAATTTCTAACATACCAAAACAGTGATTTTTATTGGTCCAAGTAAATCCCCTGTAAACAACTATCTAGAGTTAATTGTTTAAATACAATCATAGATTGATACCAGAAATAACATTTATTGATATATCCATTTTGCTGTTACATTTTTATACCAAAGAAATGACCCTCTCCGATGACCAGATATGCAGTCTCTCTCAGAAAGAAACAAGATGAAAAATAAACCCATTCACTTTTTAATAGGGCTCTGTTGTCCTTTCTTCTAAATCTCAGAGGTATTTTTGCTTATGCAAGAGTCAGTTACAGTTCCTCATGTTGCTCCATTTCTACATTTGTAGCAGCACAATGCCATTAGTCATTTCCAAAACCATAGGTATTAGAGATTGAAGTGACCTTTTAATGTCATCACATCCTACCCTGATTTCTACTATCCATGGCAACAGACTAATGTCAAACACACAATTATGACTTCACTGCAAAGTGTAGCAACAGAAAAACTGATTTCCAGCTTTAAGCTAAATTTCAGAAGTCAAAGGCCTGGCTTTTGCCATTTGCAAGTATTCCATTTGCAAGCTGTTCAATAGTCAAGGTATTTCTAACCACCCACCTCGCACTAGTACCTAAATAAAAAATTGTTTGCTTTTGGCAGAGGAGGGAAAATTAAAATGACCACATCATGCAGAAATCAGTGCTTGATCCAGGAATATCTCAAAAAAGGACAGCTTTTTCATAACATGGGGTGGACATGGTTTATCTGTCTTCCTTACTCCAATTGAAGCATGAAGGTTCCTGTATTGCAGGACTGGGGTATATAGACAAGCCTACATCCATTGTAGGTAATGTGGACTCCAGTGCAAAGCAGTACTCAGTTGTACCCCCGATCCCCTTGCAGGAGCCACTCTGCTCTACATCAGACTAAAATAACACATCTGCAATACAAGGTGTTGAAACCTGGGATAAACACAAGGTTCACCATCGCTGTAATGTGAATATCATTTTGGAGATGATCAGTTTCTGTCTGCTGCATGTATCTGGGTATGCAAGTATCTGAAATGCATCGCTGTGTAAAGATATTCCATCTTGCTTTAGACTAACTGCAGTATAATGCAGTTTCAATGTAACACTATACTTATGGGAATTAGCCCTTCCTCAGAAGTAGGAATACTCACCCTGGGCCACTGCCATGCTAACACACATCCATTGCTTGTAGGACCAGAGCTGATGTGTATACAGGGTCATATACTGGGCCATACCTGCCCATTCCGAGTGCATTGTGCTTCACTGAAACTCACTGATCAGCTTGCTTGGTATAACCACAGTACCTTAACATAACAAAAACAATAACCAAGCCTCCTTTATTTTTGGTAATGACATTCCAGCAGCAAATTTATTTCACTTGCAAGGGTTTGAACACCAAGAGTAATCACATCAAGATCATTTATCAGGAATTGAGACATGTGACTCAATTTTGTAACTGGACCTCTGTCTCTAAAGGGATTTAAAGGGCATTTCAGAAAGAATCAAAACCCTCACTATTATCGTGGGGAGTTAGAGTCCTATGACGTATCACTTCTGATATAAACCCACAGGCTATTGCAGCTAGAGACCCATGGTAATACACCACTAGGTAAGTGCAAAGTGCTTAAAAATGTACTCAGACAAGGTCATGTGTGAAAGGGAAATTATTTTGTAATGAAGAAGATACATTGCCCACTGACATTCCAGTAGTCAAACAGAACAAAAGAGATATATTCCTAATTTGTCTCTATTCACACGAATTCATACTGAAATAAAAAAGACACCCTTAGTTTCACTTCAAAAGGACTGAACTGGACGACATAAGGGCTTACTTAAGGAGCTGGCTCAGAGCTTTGTAAAATGCAGTGTTGGGAAACTGAGCATCTGTGGTTTTATATTTCAGGGATGATGCAAGGTTTTTCAACCTTTAAATTACAGCTTGTGCAAGCAATACTCTGTTATTTAAAAGATTTGCAGATGTGTACATCTCCGAGGTAATGGGCATTGCATTTCTGTCATTCAAAAGGCTGCGATTCAAAATAAATCAAAGAATGAATGAATCCGATCCTTTCCATCTCTAAAAGCTTCTAAACACTACTTGGAGGGGTTCTAGCAGAGGCTATAATAGATTTATATAGAGATAGTCCTGAAAGAATTTAGAGATAAAAGAAAGAATTTTCCAACTCTATTTTAGAAGCAAAAGGCATGAGGGAGCTTTACTTGAACCAGTTATACAGGCAGTCACTGCCAAAATTTAGTCTGAGGTCTAGGACTTGCTATTACACTCCTCCCTATCTGTTCATCCCCTGAAAAAATCAAAAATGAGAGGAGGGATGGTGGGATGGTGGGATGATGGGTGGGAGGGAAGGGAGGAAGGAGGGAAGGAAGGAGAGAAGGAAGGAAGGAAGGAAGGAAGGAAGGAAGGAAGGAAGGAAGGAAGGAAGGAAGGACAATGGGTGGGGGGGAAGGGAGGAAGGAGGGAAGGAAGGAGAGAAGGAAGGAAGGAAGGAAGGAAGGAAGGAAGGAAGGAAGGAAGGACAAATTTTTCCTTGACTACTGAACATAAGACATAAATAGCTGCATAGGTTTATGACTAATAATATCTGCAGTGATGCAAGCTAAAATAACAGTTATTTCTCAGAAATAAAAGCTGAGTTCAATGAAGGACATCACATTACATGTGTACAATCACTGGGAAACACCGACTGGTATTTTCTGGTTTGACCTTACATGACAGTGTTACATTCCAATGGAAAGCATTGCCAAGTCTCAGTTCAGCATAAAAACAACACTGAGGAAAATATTCTGTAGCAAACAAACAGAACTAAAAACTGTTTCAATAAAAAAAAGTCATGCTTGGAGCAATCAGCATTTCTGAAAGCCTGTTTATTCTGTTGCCTGAAATCTGCCAGGCCCGTGATGAATTAAATGTACTACAATTAAAAGAAGTGTTTGGGGTGAACTAGAAATGCTTTGTTTTCTTTTTCACACTAGGACTCAGCTGACTTACATACCTCATCATAAGATGCAAGGATGTGGCAACTCTGCTGTTCTTGCTGTGTGACAAAACTTAAAAAAAGGCTATGATAAAATTAGAAATAGAAATCTTGAAAGCTTAATATTATACAAGATATTCTGCAATAGAGGAATTATTTGGGGTTTTTTACACTTCAGTTTCATGATTTGGAGTTTGTGGCTGTCAGTTTACAGAAATAAATCTCAGAGATTGCGTGGGACTTAAGTGTTGCCTCAGCTCTCATAATGCTTTCTTTGCATTGGGTTGGAAATATCAGGCTGATAACCTGCTCTTTCTGAAATAAAGGAAATAGTATCTTTTACTATGAAACAAGTAAGATTTTGCCAGATTGTCAAAAGTGTTGAAATGAACCTTTTAAAAATTAACCTCTTTGCTGTGCTGTGCTGTTCTCTCTTCTGAAAAAATTTCAGACTCTGACCCCTGAGAAATTTTTGATTTCCCAAAAGGGATAGACAATAAAGTCACTGTCTGTAAAAAAGAAGCAACACTGTCCCTGTTCAAAAAAAGTCAGACCTCTCCTTTTTTCACAGTCAGGACAAGGATACTGAAACAACATTTTTTGAGGGGTCCCCTCTGCACTTGTACTGCCACTGTCTGGGCTGGGAACAGAGAGATGAATAAGAAGGTGCCCCACCAGCTCCAGAGGAGACTTTGGATCCAGAAAGAGATCCAGGAAGACATTAAAAAGAAGTCCACCTGGTTATGTCTATATTGGCAGACCAACACTGGCATTGTGATTTTGCCTTCTTTATTGTTAAAGAAGTAAAACAGTCCCTGGTATGGTTTAGGTCCTGACCAGTTCCCAAATAAATCCTCAGTATAGGCCCAGAGTTAGAAAAAGCAATGCACTATTTCCCAATAGATAGCTGGGATGTAGCTTGTTTATGAGCCTTCAGTTGCAAGAACAAGACTAGTCCGTGCCAGCTGGCCAAAGAGGATTGAAGCATGGATCCTGGCACTGCTGCATTTGCAAATACAGGGATAGCCCTGTGTTGATGAGACAAAAGCTGTGGTGTTTGCTACTAGGAATGGGATGAAATCAGTATGACTTCTAACATTAATAACACTAGTAGAAGAGCCAAGAGACATAGAGAGGTAAAAAACAGCTTCTATCCTGTAGAGCAGCAATGCTGGTTTGAGTAAGGAAGAAAGCAGATGGAGTGAATGGATGTGCTATTCAGAGGAAAGAGGGGAAATAGGCTCCTCCCAGCACATTTTTGACATTAAAAGTCCAATGATTTTCTTTTTTTTATTCTCCATTGTTTGCAGATGTGTTCACTATTTTCAAGATCCAAGATTTTTTGTGTTCTTTTGTCTCTTGGTCAACGGTGTTTCATGGCTTTGGGAGCTGTTGGCATTACAGCAAACCAGGATGGACTTTGCATGTCGTGGGCTTTCACTATAAATTCAAAATACTGAGTAAACGGCCTCAAATTTGCCAAATTTTTTAGACAAACTATCGTGAGGTATAAAAGGCTAATCAAACTGAATGGAAAGGAGCAAGTGCACATCTACTAAATAACCATACTTTATAATCTTTTCAAATAGATTTTCTATCTGTAGTCAAAGATGACATCAAGTGCAGTAGCAAAAATAAGCCTTCTTTATTAATTTGAATTTGCTGGTAAGGTTCACTGCCTCTTGCAGTAAGAAGTCAGGTGAAATCCCAAGAAGTCAGGCTGACAAGTTTTAATAATTGCTTTGTGCTGGAGGAGGGAGTGGCAATTTTATATCATTACCCCTCTCTAAGGTTATCCAATTGGACAGGTTAAAAACCTGTTTCTATCACCTTCAAAATTACTTTGAAACAAATATTGATTATTTCAATTGTACTTATAAATGAAAAAAAAATCATTTAGACTCACCAGTTTCAAATTCCTTTCCTTTATCAGTCTTACCACAACTAAGTCAAAAGAGGCTATTAAACCCTCCTCCTTTTTTAGGAATTCATTACAATAGATTAAATGCTAGGCTTTGACTATTTCATTTAATTAGAAGATAAATTTACTTTTAGTACGCTGTATTACTAAAGCATATTAACACCTGTTTTAGATAGGTGTTACTTTAAACCCCAAGCCAGAAAAGGTTTTGCATGTCCCTGAGCCCAAAATGATGTGGGTATTTTCGTTTTTCATAGAGTGAGCTGAATTGAATGTTGATTTTATCTGACATCTACTTTTGCTGAAGTTTCATTTCCTGTATGAACCTGTTCTGCAATGGCATTTTCACTGATAAATAACACACTAGGTTGTAATGAAAGACAGGAGATCATCTTACAGCATTTTTTACTGCCTTGTGAAATAGTTGTTTCACCCATTACCTCCTCACCACATCTTCATTAAACTGCCACACCCTTATAACTACTTATGACAACATACAGAATACATAAATTTATGGAATTTAGGGGCCCCCAAGCAAATTTTGTTTCCAGAAGAATCACAAGAAATTGACAATGCAATAGAGATACCTTGAATGTTGTGCAAAGATGGTCAGAAGAGAGAAAAGTATGTGTCCTCATTTGCCAGTGTCACTTGATGTGGCATCTGCTGTCTAGGTAGCACTTCTGCTTTTGAAGTCATTTCTGCAGGGATGTCTTCCCACTGTACCAAAGAGCAGAGCTAATCCTGACCAGTCTAAATCACCTAATGATTTCACACCACAGGCAGCCAAGTTGTGGAATGACAACAGACTACAATGTGCCAAGTGCCACAGACACACCGGAGACGTGCATGTGAAGAGAAAGAAGAACAGAGACATCCTTCAGAACGGATTAGTTTTCTTCCTACCTGAAAAGGCCTGGACTAGAAGCAGTATTGGGAATGAATACGTGGCTCTGCATCCAACATTGCACGAGTGAGGCTGCTTTATGTGCCCTGCTCCCAAAATTACATAGACTCGCTAATCACCTTCTCGTTTGGTTTTAGTTTGCTTTATGAGGATTGACTTAGCATATTATATCCCAAGTGTCACACCAACTGATACCTTCCACCTGCTTCACCTCCACGAAGATCCCAAACAAGTAGTTGATCTAAAAATAAGACAGACTGCAATAAGGTGAGGTTTCATGAAAATAGCAAATGAACTTTGTAATTTTTCTTTACGTACCTCCAAAGGCAAAGATGATGGTGTTACCCACTCTGTCAAATTATACAAATATTACGACAGTCACCAGGACCTGGGACATATTCCACCTTTTCTCCTGAACCTGATGGAGACTCAAATCCACATCTCCCTTCTCTGAAAAGTTAATCTAACCATGGGGCTACAAGTCATGCAGAGAAACAAACAAATGGCAGCATTGTATAGTGGCACAGCTCCAGAAACAGAAGGAAGGAGCATCTGAACCCAAAGTAGCCTGCTAGAGAAGGTATTTATCTACAATGTGGAGAAGGTGATGTTGAGCTCTCCACCTGCAGAGTAGTGATCTGAATCTTAGGTTTTCAATGCCTGAGCATTAGCTGAAATTATAAACAAAAAAGCAAAGAGAACAACTCAATGATTTTAACTTTTAAAATTAAGAGTGTGTCCACCCTGAAGGAAAGAAAAACCTTTCTTCAGGAGGAGACTTTTAGTAGTACATCACAAGTAGAAAATGCTTTGTAAAAAGAATCAGGACACGAAAAGACTCATAGAGCACACACTGTGCCAATTCAGATGCACCCCTTGGCTTGGTGGTGCCATACCATGAGTCAGTCTGGCTTTAAATGCCAGCTCAACGCAGAGAAGCACTATTACCCTCAGGAAAAGAATGGAAAACCTAAACCACTGTTGCACAGCTGCAAAGGCATCAAGGAATTCTTGAACTGCAGTGCAATGAGAGAAGTTTTAGTCCATCCTTTGCTCTCTGCTCCCTCCTACCTTTCCTTCAGCCAAGACACAAAGCAGATGCAGAGCCTTGTTTTTCCCCTCAAATCTAACTTGGTGAACCTTCTGTTGAGCACTTAGGGAACTCATTCCATTCACAAAGCATGCTGACACTGCAAAGTGTTCTCATCACTCAGTTAACGTTTTTTGTTATCTAATTTCATCCTAGAATTTCTGACTTTTAAAGCACAGATATAATGTCCCTGGATAATAAGATTTGGAATATTATCAGCTATTTATTTTTTATACTGGTATTAAAAAGGCATGTCCTGGGTCTGAATCTTATTAAATGATTACTCTGTAAGTTTGGTATTTACATTCTATAGGCACATGGGAAAACATTGTAAATATTCATAATACTGTGGATGAGGAGACTTGAAAATTAGCAGAAAGAAGGTTTCCATACTGCAGTGAAGACTGTGAACATTTGCTTTCCAAGATGAGATGTGCCTATTTTCACTTTGAAGGTTTGCCAGGTGGTAAGACTGAGTCAAAGTACCTGGCAAACACGAGCTCTGATACATCTGAGCTGTCAGTTGGGCCTGCTCCTGTTGCCCACCTGCACATGCTGGATCCTTCATAGAGCAACTTGGTATCTACCCAGCTAAAACCTGGAAATGCCTCAGTGATACAAACATCTCAAGGCCTGCTCCAATAAGCATTATGGGTGGAAGCAAGCCAGCTCCCATCACCTCCACCTGGCCCAGCCTTCAAACCCCTTCCTAGCAGGCAGTGAGCTGTCATAATACATAACTCCTTATGCAAACACACCCTTGGATCCTACACAAATACACCAGTGTTTAAGATGCCTGGGAGTAAGTGGCTGAGAGGGATAGCTGCTGCATCTGTCATATCCTAGTGCTATAGATAGGGCCTGGCTGCTGGAGGGGGCGTGCAGCAAGTTGTAGGACACAATTCACTGATTGAAGAAGTGGGAATCCATCCTTAGAGCAGGTGGTGGGACCAGCACAGACACAATCATCCTTTCCCTGCTGGATCCTTTCAGACAGAGGTTGTGTGCAAGCCAAACCCAAAGAAGTTGCAACTGAGAAAAGTCTGGTTATGCCAACTACTGAAGCTTATTTGAAGCTCATTTCCTGCTAAGTCTCAGCTTGAGAACTAGTATCAGCCAGTAATGCACTGAATGCCCTACTTACTTTACTTACTTGCCTATTTTTTGGGGGGGTGTTTGTTTTTATTTTAACCACTGATAGAGTCTGTGCTGAATGCTGCAGATCAGGTTTGGTTAAACAGCATTGCCCTGGGGCTTCGTGCTGTGTGCAGATTACTGCATGCACACCCTACTTTTTCTTGTTGGGTGACTTCTACCAGATTCATTGTCCCCTTTCACGCCAATGCCTGTTTCTATTTTCTGTCCTTCTTGTGGTTCTGTCCAGATGTCTTATTATCTGCATTTTCTAGGATCTGTAAACAATTTCTTTATTTTTATCTACTTTTATTTTTATTTGGGGTTACGNTTATGTCAGCTTTGTGATTACCTTCAACCTATTGCATAAAACACAAACACACAGTTCAAGATTTGGAGATTTTCTTTGATCATTAGAACTATGATTAGATGATAACTCTGAACTCTGCAGAGGACTAGTAGAGTTCTACATCATCTACATTCAATAAATTGCTCAAAAGTGGTAATCTTTGCAATTTTATGATTTATTATTCAAATTAAGTGACAATTTATTGAAAATTGCTTTTGGAATAAATATTTAAAGTAATAATTGATAGTTATTCAGGAAGTTTATTAAACTATACTACTTTATGCCTTTTACCCAGTGGTTTTTTCTAGCAAATCTTTTTCTTTGGCAATTTTTCTCCACTCATAGAACCAATTAAGTACTGACTTAGATATTGCTCACCATATTTCTTTGTTCTACAGACATCTGTCTCAAAATCTGATGACCTCATAATACTATAATTGATAAACTCTTTTATTCTTATATTTATTATGAAATATAAGTATTTTTCTATAACTGGATAGATTTTTTCATTTTTTTCACCAATTAGAAATATCACAAAAAGTAGATGAAAAACTTAAGCATTCAATTAATATTTTAATATCTATATTCTAAACTTGTTCTCTAATCTATTTCACAGAGCCCTTTTCATGTTGTTTTCTTATCCAGTGGTGGTCAAACTGCCTGAGATTCTTCTACACCAAAATTATTAGTTATGAAATCTTTCTTACTCTAAGTGTGCTATAATGAAAGCCTACTGACACTTCTTTCATTCTTCATCCATTTCATCTTTCCCAAGACAACTTCTCAGCCAGGCTTTACTTTCACTTCACATTTCATCAGTATTGCACATGACCCTATTATTCTTTCCCCATTGCAATGTCTCCTTGTACTTATATTGTCTAGTCCACAAAAATCCCCAGAGTAGCAGCAGGTTCTTGCTGACCTCCTGTGTTGGTGGGTTCAAAATTAGGCATGAGCCACACACGAGCCAGCAGTGCACCTTGACAAAAGATGCTGAAGATGGCTGACATTATCCAGAACTGTATTAACAGGAGAAGAGCCAGCATTTCTTAGGTCACATGAATAGTAGTGTCCTGTTTAAGGCCTTCAGTACAGGAAGCAGCAATAAACATGGATGAGTTCTGCAGGGGCAGTCAGGATGATTGTGGCTGGACCATTTGTCCCATGAAGAGAGGCTGTGGGACTGGAGCTTGCTCAGTCAGGAGAAGAGATGGCTCTGGAGGGACAGGACAGAAGCCCCCAGCATCTGCAGGGATGTCAGTAAGGAGATGGAGCCATGGTGAGAAGTGTGAGGCTGAGAGGCAGCAGACATAAATTAATACAAGAGTGGTTCAGAGAGGGTATGAAGAAAACCTTTCCTCCCATGAGTGCTATCAGGAGGAGCAGGTTGTGCTGAGAGGTTATGCCATCTCCATTCATGGAAGAGACGACTCGATAAATCCCTGAGCATCCTGGTCTGACCTCAGAGCTGCTCATGGTCCCTCCTATCTGAATTATACTGTAATTCCGTGGTTACAAGGATTGCCCACAGAGCAGCATTAAATATCACATAATACGATTCTCATAGATCCTCTTATTAAAACTGTTCAGATTTAGCATTTACCTGGTTAGCACAAAGACTTCATTTCATCACCAGTAACAGTCATAGCTGATGGCGAGATTTAAAGCTCTGGCTCATTTCATATACTCTTTGCTATTGTGTAGAGACACTAGAGCACATTCATGCTCTTGTTCTTTGCCTTCTGTCTCCTAGCAACTCCATCTGCTGCCTTATTTTGAATGTTGGAAGTACAAGTCAGATTTATTTTTTCTAGTTGAGGAAAAGCTGCTCCTTCCCCGATACCAGCATGGCTTAACACTCAGTTTTATATTTAAGATGCTGGAGTGCTTTTTGCACAAGTAAAGATGATTTCATCCTGCATTCTGTCATGACAAGAACCTCTTTTCCACAGATCTAGGCCACTTCCTTACCCGTGGGTTCTTGACCACATAGGAATTTCAGTGGCTATTAGTATTGTCAGTTGTCTGCAAAAATCATTAATCTACCTTTGGTCTGAGGGAATAATTCTGTTGGGTTTTGTTATTGGTTATTGTTTGGTCTTTCATGAGCTATAATTAGACATTCTCTGGCATCCGTATTTCACACAAATCATTATTACTCATTCCCTGGCACATGACAAATTTCTTTGCCAATATTTGTGGAGCACGCTGTGAACAGAGTGGCACTGAGCAGTATGTAATAAAAGTGCTTATCCTGTACATGCCTGTCGGCCACACACCCGTTAAATTTAACTCATCCAGCTCAACTATGATATTTTTATCCTTGACTACAGGTGATTATCCATCACAGCAACATAATCTCTAATCCATCCAATGGATAAAACTATCAGGTGATGGGTAGAAAAAAGGAGGAAAAATCAATCTACACATGGAGGATGTGAGAATGCCTCAAGAGAGCACCAAAACATTGCAAAATATTTCATCTTTCTTAAAACATTTGATTACCTGTACATGGAGGAGTGACTTTTATTAACAAAATAACAAACTGAAACCTAAGCCGCCTTTGTAGCCTGCAGAAAAATCATGATGACTTTAATGTATTTTCAATAGAATTGGAGCTGAACCTCTTGTTTTAGAGGTCTGGTTCCTTAGTCTGAGTTTTTCCCTCTTGAATAGCTTCATTCCATTGCATTGTTGAAATGTTTGTGTTAGTCATCTCTCCAAAGCTCCCTCATTGATCTTTCTTACTGCTTCAGGCATTGCCTTTTCTGATATTAGTAAAATATACTGTTGGGCTGCTCATTTCGGGAGTGGACTCTCTGTTCAAAATTTTAAAAGGTGAATTAAGTGGGAAAAATAGTCTGTCCTTAATGCATTCAGGTTGAACTGTACCCTAAAACAGAATCTGAAACAGAAAAGCAGCAAGTGCAAAGGCTACAAAGTATTTTTGGTAAACATTCAAATGAATTTTTGCCTTTATAAATCATCATTCCTTGGACTCTCTCTTTTGAGCTATAGGACTGAGTTGTGACATTGAAACACAAATTTATGTAGTGTTTTGTACCAGTTTTAGGAGAACAGATTAAAATATAATCCAATCCTCAAGGTACATAACAACACAGGAAACTTTCTTCATACAACATACAGACTGTTTAGCTGCAGCACAGACAAATTATTTATTTTGACTCCTTTTTATATGAATCCTTGTATAGAAGCATGAGTTTCAAGAAAATCCACATAGCAGTGGTCTCGAGGATTTTAATTTTTAAAACATTCCTAAGCAATAGCTAGTGATCCATGGTTAAATAATACAGGTGATCATTGTGTCGGTATATAGATGACATGATCAACTGTAAACCCCACCTCATTACAAAATTCCCATGTGGAAACAAGGTAGAATGTACCCCAGCAGCCCTTTCATCCTCCTGGAATCTGCTGAGGTTGTTGTGAACAGAATCAAGAACTGGCCAATTTAACAGAGCAGAATTACAATGATGAGTTAATTCTCCCAAACGTTTTGCCCGTGACAGAGTAACAAAGAGAAAACAAGCAGGGAACACACTGGCCGTTTGTGTTTATTTCTTCTGTAGTTGCCCCTAGCAACAATAAAGTTAGCATGTAAAAAAATGTAATAAGATACATACTGATTTTATTTGACAAAGAATATATAGTTTTGAAAATTTAAAAAATAGCTGGAAAAAAAAAAGAAATAAAAATTATGATTTTTTTTAAGATTTCTATTTTAATTTGCACAGCTGCAGTCTTCTATCGTAGTGAGCTAAAAGAACAGTAAATACCAGGCAGTTGACACTTAAATCATATATGTCTTCTGGTTTTCAGCTCAGCATCTGCTGCATCATTTCTTAGATTTCAAAGTGGCTGGGAAGAGAGACCAAGGATAAGAAAAATGCATGTTTTCAGTTGAAAGCATGTATTTTTCAATGACAAAGGACTACAGGTCATTATCCATTACTATTAAACAATAGAGGGACTCTCTGAAAGTCGCGTTTTAATTTAAAGAAAGATCAACCTCTGATAGCAATTTGAGGGGAGAGGATGGTTACAGGAAAAAAAAAACTTGACTCAAACATATCAAATTTTCATGTTCAGGAAAAACATACACATTTTTCCAAAAGAAGTAATGTTACACTGCAGACAAGCTGTTTCCAATGGGGGTAACACCTCTAGGTACCTCCAGAAACCAGCTCAGGGTCATTGCTGTCTTTCATATTCTGCACTAGTTTATAGTGCCAGAGCAGAGTTCTGATTTCAAGGATTTCTTCCTTAAAAAGAAAGGGACATATTCTTCTCTTACACATAAGGAAATTAGGGGAGAAAGACAATAAAGTAATACCAGCACTGAAGCAAGGAAAGGATAAGAGACAAGAGCTTGAATATAGCTTTATTTATCACCCTTTCATTAAAAGGAATTAGAGCTAATTAGCCCAGCTTGTAGCAATATTAAGGATCCCATGCATATCCTATTTAGTCTTTCTATTATCTTTCCCTACATTTTCTCTGTATTTGTCAGAGCGTCTATAAAGGAGCATATTAGATGACTTTGGTCCACATCATGAGCAAAATCATTATGTTTTAGTTTAGAATCTGATCAAAATACTGTAGCTCCAAAAAAAAAAAAAAAAAGCCACAGAGAAGGTCAACCCTGAGTAGCCAGTTCATGCCAAGGCCAATAAAATCCTCAAAATCAGTATTTCACAGAACAGACATATCCATAGACTAGAATTTAGAGACTGGCACTCAGCACCAAAATGGGATGAAGAGGTGAGGTTCCCTTCCTACACTGGTGTTCATGGACTTAACATGCCAAGCCCTAACTAGTCTGATGTGGTCAGAGGACTCGTTGTCATGAAGTTTTAGGGAAAAAATGATTAAGCTGCGAGGCTAAAGAATGGGGATGCATTTTCTTCCTCCAAACTTCCCACTGATGAACAATAACCTTGTTTGGCAGTTCTTTGAGTCGAACAAGCAGAGGCGTGGTCACAGCTGGAACAAGTGGCTCTTTCCAGTCAGGATTCACCACTGGGAAATATTTACTGATTCCTACAGATTAAAAGCACATTCAAAAACCATTCCTATTTCTTAAAATACATTTGAAGGGTAGTAAGCTGTGTTAGGTGATTTCAGCTGCACTCTTCATGTTCCTCATAACCATTTCCATTTTTCAGGCAGTAAGAAGGTTGTCCTGGAAAGAGGGAATACGCTCAATTCTTCCTGCTGAACATTTTTTACCTTGAATAAAACAACTAACTTATGACAGGGAGCATCAGCACACAAATGAAGCCTGCTGTCCAATTAGGTACATTACTCTGGATCCTGGATTAATGCAAGTACTTCACCTTCATGCAGGGTCATGTTACTGTCTTTTTTAAGATACCTTTCCCCCTGTGTGTCTTACTGAGCAGCAGCTGTAACAATGCTTTATCTGACTTGATGAGGTTTCATGCTTCCCCCTCAAAAGCCCTGATTCTATACATACATGCACACACAAACACATCAGCACAGAAATACCTCTCCTGGTGTGCATGGTGCTCTCATCCATGGTGCTACAGAGTGAATTTCCTGCCCAGCAGTGCCAGCAAGGCACATTTTGTAACAGCACATTTTGCAACAGCACATTTTGCTGTGAACGCAGCCCTGGTGTAGGAATCTAGTTAGGTGCTTTTCAAAACGTTAGTCACGTTGCTTGGTTACAACACACAATATTTAAGAACTGGACAAAACAGACATAAGTAACCTGGTGCAAGAAATCATCTAAAAAACAAAATCCAGCCTACCACATAATCCCTGTTCTGGACAAATACAGATGAAATGCTAAAAAAGATGCTGTTTTTGCCACAAACGTCAATAAAACAAGCTTTCCCCATTACAGCTTGTTGACAATTCACCTAGTTTAAACAGTAGACACAAAAACTTATTCCTGAGAAAGGTTACTTTGCACATTGATTTGAAAATTGTGAAGCATTATTTCAAAATACATCTGGGAGTTTTTGTTCCCAGTATATCAGGACTTATTATTCGTCCTCTTATGCTCTGTCTTCTGTCATTAAAAAGGATGTCTGGGAATAAGAATTCACCCTTGCAGTGCTAAATAAATACCATCATTAAGGAATCTAAAATACTCAGCTTCAACAGCTCAGTTTTATAGCAGTAATTTACTAGGTTTTCCTTATGACATAGTAGTATACTACACACTTAACAAGGATGTTCACAATCATTCAAATATTGAGACAAACCTCTGGCTGTTGCTATGATACAGAACTTGTTTTACATTCTCATTTAGGTTAGAAGAACGTTTGCTCTGATGTTTTCTACAAAAAAAAAAAAGGCAAGGCAAAAAAAAAATCTGCTTTATTTCCTCTCCTATTTAAGGATGACTTAAAGTGACTCACAACACCTCTCACCCTGCCTTTTGTTAGAATTATAGGACTGAGATATCACACTAGGAACAGCACTGACTGCCCCAGATTATTGCTTTTAATGTAATTACTATAACATTGAAAATTAATAAAAAAATATAATATGTAAACTCATATGATGCAATTTACATCTCTGATAACTAAACAGCCCAGAAAGAGTTATTGATGGTTCTAATTTTCTCTTCCACTTGTGCCCAACCTGAGATTTAAAAGGAGCTAGTACAGGGGAGAGTCATGGTGATGGCAGGTGTGAAGCTTGCCTTGGAAATATTTTGTTGGCATTGCAGATGAGGTGGAAAAATTAACATGGAGAAAATTATTGAGTAGAGAATATAATAAAGGTCAGCTAAGGTAAATAAGCCTCTTTTCTTCTTTTCACTTTTCTTATCATTGTACTTGAAGTTTTTGCCCTGTGGTTTTAAGTTGGCTCTGGTCCTGGCTCTCCTGTATCTCAGAATACTTCAAGCTCTGGTTGGGGCTAGAAGGGATCCTCCAGTTCATCTGGTCTGAACCCCTGCTAAAGCTGATTTACCTAGAGCAGGCTGCACACGACTGTGACCAGGAGTTGGTTTATATTTCTCCAGAGAAAGAGACTCCACAACCTGTTCCACTGCTCTGTCACCTTCAGAGTAAAGAATTTTTTTCTCATATTCACATGGAACTTCCTGAGTTTCAGTTTACACACCCTGTCCTGTCACAGCACCACTGAAAAGAACCTGGCCCCACATTTTAAACTCTTGCCCTAAGATATTTGTATACATTTATGAGATCCCCTCTTCAGTCATGTCTTCGGGCTACACAGGCCCAGCTTTCTCATAACAAAGTCGCTCTGATCCCCTAACCCTCCACCAGATCCTCTTCTTTTTCCTTGTTTTTCTTGTAACAGGGAGCCAAAAACTCAACACAGTACTCCAGATTTGGCCTCACCAGGGTTGAGTTGAGGGGCAGGATCACCTCTTTCATCCTTCTGGCAAAGCTTTGCCTAATGCACCTCAGGATGCCATTGGCCTTCTTGGCCATAAGAGCACACTGCTGGCTCATGGACAGTTTGTTGCTCACCAGGACCCCCATGTCCTTCCCCACAAAGCTGCTTTCCAGGACATATTATCCTGCAGCTATTTTATAGCAGGATGGATTGTTTTGTCTGTTCCTGAGATGGTGATGGAGCTGCTTTACTGTGAAAAATTTTGTCACTTCCCATACAGTCTTGTGTTCCACCTGAGAAATATATGCCTAAAACTATATGGTGTTATTCTGACTTTACTGTGCTTTATATCCTTTCCTTCTTCCATGGAATAGCCTTGCTTCTTTTGCTTTTTTCTACAAATTGAGGGACTCTGGAGGGTAAAAAGAGGTAAATAACATGATTGTCCAGACTACCACAGGAATGAGAAAAGTCTGAAGGAGAGCAGTGTCCATAGAGAGGAATGAGGGAGTTTCCTTTTCACAGCATCTCATACCCCTTTTCTCTTGCTGTCTATTGGTCCTACCTGTCATTTCCTTAGAGCCTTACAGACCTTCCTCTCTCATCCCTTATACCCGTGGGATCCCACCACCTTCCTAGAAACCTGCTCCTCTGGAAAAACTTGTCACTGTCACAAGATTTGAGTTAGTTCTGGTCCTTAGCCAGAAGGGAAGTGGTGGCTTTGGAGATAAGGGAGGAAAGGTCTAACCACAGTGGAAAGAGGTCAAGGCTGATCATACAATTGCCCTGATTATATGGTGGGCATATGCAACTCCAAATTCCCTGCTGGATGGGATTAAACCCTGAATTATATTGGCAGGTGGCATTGTGGGTGTCCGTGATAAGCTCGACTAGAGGGCGTTTCATGGTGATTGTTGGAGCTCTTTGTGTAAATACAGAATTGAGTATTTCAACAAGAGCATCAACCAATAGGCAAGAGGACACCTAAAATACATAGGAAATAATCCCAGGTAGTGGGTAAAGACTTCTGTAGGTGTAGCAGTGCAGGCACATGTCAGATGTTCATACTTTCAGAACAAAAGTGCTGTCTAAAAAGGAGAAATTTCTGGTGTAACTATTCTGGCATAGCAGTATTAGCAATGGGTTGTTACACTGGTCTGATTATATCCCACCATTAATGCACTAGTGAATTTTCCTGTGCAAACAAGCCTTTGAGAGGACAGTGCAGTGCCTTTCATTACTTCCTGATGAAAGACTAAAATATAAAATGAACAGCATGCACATTCTGCCCTCTGAAAGGGAAAACAGCAATTCTGAGTGTCCATCTTCCTCTCAGGCAAACACGAAGGAGTTGAAGGCAAGCCTGTTGTATGTCTGTTTTTGTGCTCTCTGCCCCTCATTTAATTAATGCACAACACTGAGGAAGTGCTAAATCCTGCTTGTTTTACTCAGGCAAGTGATGTCACTGACTTGGATTAAGCTACCTGCAGGATTAGAGGTAGAAAGATTAAGACCTCAGAGGAGCAAATTCATTTCACTCTGTTTTCAAATGCAAATAGTCGCCTCTCAATTGTCAGCTTGATTCATCTGTTGGTTGTTTAGCACAATAAGGCTCTGATTCTGCTCCTTGACTGTGTCTCCTAGGCTGCTCTCTACCACAAACACACTCAGCTTCCATAGAATAATTGGGATGGAAGTGGAACAGTAACTTCTCTGCAATTTTTAAAATATATACATATATACACAGATTCATAAATATATCTCAAACTAGACAGAAAAACTTTCTCTTAGAGAATTCATTCCACTAGCTGAATCTCTGAGCTTTCAGTTTGCAACATGGTTTTATACCTGTTTTATCTCTTATGTGGACAAGCTTTTTCTCACCTCCCGACCCTACTGTAATGCTGAGGGAGAGACACTGACTTGACAGGAAACATGGAAAGTCTCACATAATCTTACAACTTATCCTGTGAAACCATTTTATAGCTGCTTTAATTAGAATGTCTTCAGCAAGTTAAATAAATTACTCAATATTAACTCATCTGTAACCAGGAACATATTTTGATCTGAAATGCAATTTTAATATGTAACCTGTAATTTTAACATATATATTAGTTATTTTGAACACTGACAGATTTCTGTTGCTTTTATTTAACTTATTTGAAAAATCCAGTACAGAGACTGTTCCTGTGTTTATCAGAACTCTCACCATATCTTGAACCAAATTATTCCTATTTGTACAGTCCATACCTTTACTCTCCAGCTATGCTGAATATTTCCAGAGCTTCTTTTTGATCATTTATTTGATTTGTCACTAAACCTATGTTTTACCTTTCTAAAAAAAACAAACCAAAAACAACAACAAAAACAAACAAACAAACAAAAAAAACCCATTAGGTCAATGTTATAATTTCTTTATTTTTATTTTAAAGAAATAAAAACTGACACCATACATCACTGAAACTTATTACGAAAGGAAACAATAATATATCACAAGGTTATATATATCATACCAAGGTGCTGAGTTGCAAAGAGAAACTAAAAAATGAGAAAAACCAGTAAAAGGATACAGCTTAGCAGAGCACATTTAAATGCTGAAACTAATTTTAAGAAAATATGATCCATTTGTCTGCATTAATAGTGTCTCAAAATTCTATTTAAAAAAACCCCGTGGTTTGTTTTAAGCACTTCTAACTTTATGGCAAGGATTGCTGTGTGAGTCTTTGCTGCTTATATGAAAATGTTCAGCCTTCTGAAACCAAAATTTTTTTGAAAAAATTAGAACAGCATTTTTATGTAGCCCTCAGAAACTTAGGGGCTTTACTGAGTGTTTGGACAGCAGGCTTATAGCTGCATTTGCCTGCACTGATTCTACAGAAGTCAGTACTCCTGGGTATGTGTCTCCTATACCTTGAACTCTGAGGAGCAAAGGCTCAAAAGTTGGCACACTTCTCTGAATAACTATTTCAGGTTTTGTTTCTTGAATCTTTCTTGTTGATTTTTTTTTAATGTCTTGCCAGTTCAAGTTTTCTTGCTTTGGCTTTATCATTGCATTCTCCCAAACTGCCAGTAAGACTCCTTTGAGGGAAGGTGCCTTTGAATATGGAAGTCTAGGATGCCAAATCCTGATCAAATTTAATAAAAAAGTAGAAAAAAATCCAATAAATTACCTGGCAATTCTGATTTTGCAGCAAGAAATACCGTGTATAAATTTATAGTTCAAATGTAAAGTCAAATATGTGATCCGGCTTTAAAAAGTCAGAAGCTCCTGAAGGAGGCATAACAAATATGGTGAAATTGGGATCTGAGTTTTGTATTTAACATATTTTTCTGGTTTTGGATGGGATGGAATGAATCTTCTTCATATTAGCTGATATGGGGATATACTTTGGATTTCTGATGGAAACAGTATTGATAACATGATGTTGTAGTTGTTGCTGGGCAGTTCTTGCACAGAGCCAAGGCCTTCTCTGCTCCTCACCCCACCTGACCAGCAAGGAGGTTGGTGGTGCACGAGATGTTGGGAAGGGACAGAGCTGGGACAGAATATGCATATGTTTTCAGAAATAGCTTAGATTTTGTTGCTTTAACTGATTGTCAATATGACAGAATATATTTGAAACAGAATGGCAAAAAGCAATTTTATTCCTTTCATGGAATGGATGCTTAACTTCCATTTTCCATAAAATAATTCACATAAAAATGTCCGAGAAGATCAGTTTAAGACTAATCCATAGAAGGAACTTAGAGGCCTCAAAGTCATGTGATAAAGGAACATGATGTAATAAACCATCTCCTGAGAATGATCTGCATTGTCACAGTAAAGGGAGATGTCTCAGAATAGAATTGAGAACAGCCAGCATGTTAAGCAGGCAAGTGTCTAGACTCCAACTAAAAGACATCTGAAATCCCATTGCTCAAGCTCAGGGTCTTTTGATCTGCATAATAATCTCTTGAACATATCAATTCACATGATTTATTTCAATGAACTTTGTGTGACTGCAAATGACTTTGTAAAGTGATGGCACTTTTAGTGACAACACTGTCACTACTCAACAAGGCTCATACTTACCTGACTGCTAAAAGGAAAATCATGTCAGCTTTAGAGCACAATAGGCAGATTTTGAACCTTCAATGATTATTCTTGGTATTTCTATGTTGTAGTGTTATTTTCTCCACTATTTTCTTGCTTTCCAAATCTTTGAACTGATTTCAGGTTTGACATGGGGCAGGGTAGAGCCTGCTGTTAAGACATTGCCATGAAACTAATAAATTCTATCTCCTTCAAACACACCACTGAGTCAGAGTCACACAGGTTGGATGGATGGCAACTCTTCTGGGTTACTGCAAAAAGAATGATTTCCTTTCCTTCTTCCAGCTCTCTTCAGTAAGAAAGGAGACATTTTCAACCAAGTTTTAAAAGAAACTTGATTCATTATGTTTGTTGGAACTACTCCCAAAGCCCTTTTGAAATGTGAGTTGTGTGTCAGTGGATATGCAAAGGACAAGAGAACCCATTTTTAGGGCCTCTAAGTAAGGTAATAAATTCTGCCAGATGTATTGCATCTTAAATGGAAAGCATTTCTAATCAGATGGTTTGAGAAAAGTGTAGGGAGCAAGGAAATATATGTGTAGGCATTTAGACATATGCAAGAGTACACCTGCATTTAAAAAAAGCTGGAAGATTTTCTTTGAAATTGCTTTAGGGTGGAAGGGTACGATATATACCTATCTCTGTAAAAACTGGAAAGATTTCAATTGTATTGATTTCAGAACAGGGCAGAATATGACAAGATGCAAGAACATTTGATGGAAATTAAGAAAAAGGCATTATTGCTCATAATCTAAGATTTATTATATGTGTGGCTTACTTGCAATGATAGTGTCCTAGTATTTACCTGACTTAGAGTAAAAAGACCCCAAACATATTGGTACTCTATGTGTGTTTTCCAGTTAATATCGAGAAAATATTCAATACTCATTCAATTAATTTTGCTACACTCCATGTTTTCTCTTATTGGAGTACAAATACAAGGGCAGAGGAAATCTGAGTTTGACATCAGACTATCAATGTTTAAATCACTCATGTTTGAAATGGTTTGTAGCTTTGAAAAGCTCCATTTACAACTTTTAACATACTATGTGACCAAATTTTGGCCAGAAAACAGATGAAGAGTTGGTCAGAATTTGGAAATGGAATATTAATCAGAAGGATTCTCTAAAAACAAATTTTGTGTTGTAGCTATTAGTTCTCCCTTTTTTAATATCTCAAGGTTAATGAAGAAACTGACTAAGTATGTTATCATTGTTAGTTTAAGACAAAATTTACTGGCTAGAAAAGCCTGTTGTAGCACTGCTTGGATTCATGCTTCTGGTTTCATATTTAAAAAATGCAGTACTCTCACGGTTTCAGAACTTTCCAACTAAGAGCAAAAAAAAAACCAGCATGGAAACTGATTGGGTTTGTTTTAGCAAAGAAAGGAGAATCCCATGGGACTCAAAGGAAGTGCTAGGGCAAGGTGAGTTAGCTGAGAACATCCTCCTCGTTGACATGCATGGTAACAGTTTTTACCACCAAACCATTTTATTCCCATGTGTTTTTTAGGAGAGCATTTGCTGGACCAAGAGAGGAAAGCCAGGCAGTACCAGAGCTGTACTCAGCACAGTGCTGTCACCTGCATGGTCAAGTTTATAGGAATACCACACAGCCATTTCTCAGCACTTGAAAAAGCCCATGCTTTGTGGCTGATCATTATCTCTTTCCTTGTGTTCACAGTAGTACATGGATGCCATCATGACTGATAGCATTTACAGCTGTGCAGATAAAAAAGGCAAATACTTGGATTATTATTTATTAATTGTAATTGTAATTCTTAATGATTTATATAATATTTGCAATTTAGTACTCTTGCTTTAGCTTTCTGTTTCTTATTTTATGAAATAAGTCTATCAATCATAGTAATTATATACCACTATTTCAGTTCTGAAAGAAAGTCTTGGGACTGTAATTTTAACAATTTCTGTGACAGACAAACATGAATTTATTGACAGCATGAGTAGCAACCTGGGAGAATGATTGAGGCCTTCACAGTAAAAATTGCAAAATAAATTCCCCATTTCCTCTGCCTTTTCCTAAGATGTGAATGTCAAAAAGTATTTAAATATTTTTGTATGAATGATTATTTGTAATGTTTTATATGGGTATTGTCTGTGCTTTGTGCTCATTTCTCATTGAAACAGCACACCAGAGCCACATGTAGACATGATTCATCAGTTTACTGTGCTAAGAAAATAATAAATGCTAAGTAATTTCTATTATTTAAATATATATATATGCTATAATTAACACAACATAAGCGAAAAAGCTCCATGTGGTACTCCATATTACCTATTACCTATATTTTAAAATTACTTCAAATGAAAATACAGAGATCATCTCATTTAACTTCACTCATTTGCAAACAGTCTTTAGGCACTGTGTTACAACCTACACATTAAATTAATCTTTAAAATATTCATAGATCTAAATTAGGTATTTGAAATCATTTCCATTTTGAGTCTTAATATGAATATTGAAATCCCAAGGCAAGTCAGAACTTGCATATTTAAAACATATTTCAAATTTACTGATAACTTTTTAAAAGTGCAGTAATCTGTTGAGTTAGAGCTTGGAACTTAAACCATATTCAAAGTGTTTAATAATATGACCTATATTTAGGAAGAGAAATGATGTATTGATGGTTAGTTGGTTTATAGATTAATTCCGTGAATGTTTTTGTCTCCCAGTACAATTACAAGAAGTTCTCTGTCTTGCTTTCTTTCTGCACTGAATTAATAAAGAAGGAAAATAGTTGTTATATTTTACATAAATTTTAAATTGAAATTGTTAGCTGAAAATGAGGAGGAATCATTACAAGGGTTTCATCAAAGCACTCTGAAAATGGGAAAGAAAGGTTGTGCTACATGGACCGGTTATGGTACAAAATAGTGCACAAAGGACCACTTTTGTAAGAATGTCTACTTCAACTATGCAGTTCCAAATGATCTCATAGCCCAAACAGATTTTTAGGTCTATGCAAAACATTTCAGGTGAGTTTTAAAACTAGTTTAATCAAGTTCGGCATGAAAATATTTTAAACTGAGCACTCAAATGTCCTTAACTTTTGCTGTAGAACATAATGCAGAGTACTGACAGAAAGACATCAGCAAGTTTTGAAAAAGATGCTGAAAATAAATTTGAAATTATTTAGGTTATCTTGCCCATATGATAATTCAAGGTGATTTTGTTGCATAAACATCATGTCAGAAACTTCCCACAAAAAATACGCCATGCAATTGTTTCATTATTAATGCTGGAAAACTTTGTAATAAACCCACAGGGCAAAATCTGACAAACTAGATGAGATAAAGGTGACAATTCATCTCCCCGAGTGATGGGCAGATGAGTTTTTAGAATACAATACCTTTCAGGAAGATGCATAAGAACAAGCTGTGATAATTATCCATTTATTAAACTTCTGAAGTTAAATACCCCAGAATGTACTCAACAAAGATATGCCTTTTTTGCCCACCACTTTTTACCCAAAGATCTCATTCTTTGTATTCTTATCATTTTTGATTAATTAGATTTTAGCAGTGGTCTTTGATACATCTTAAAAATGCTTTGCAATAAATCTGAGTGTGAAAAAATCTTACTTTTTCATTATATCAGAATTTTCATTTTGTTACCCCCTAGCTGGTTCACTCAGCTCCATCAAGGATGCTTAGCAGGGTGGCCTCTAGTTGCAAGCTTGACTAAAGCACAGATATTACATCTGCTTATTTACTTATGTTCCAAACTTGAATGGACTGGCAATAAAGTAATTGCTGACATATGAGCTCAGTACATAGGGATGTGGGCTTTCTCTCTCGGCTAATGTGACCAACATTAGGAGGTCTCAGGTTGCAGGGAGTAAGAGTGCTTGCAAATTACACCTTCCACTCTGCCTGGAACAAGGAATTTTTGCAGCAACAGTGCCTTCCCAGAGAAATCTATTGATGCTGTAATTTTTATTCGTCTCCAGGATGCTTTCAAAAACTCTCCAAGGGAATCATTAAGAGATTGCAGAAATCAGATGTCACTTTAAAAGATCCTCCTTCTTCTCCTCTGTAGGGACCAGTGATTTCCATTCAAGATCAGCTTTTTAGCTGCACTTCATGCAAATTTCTCACTAAACATAAATGAACGTAAATAAGATTCATGAATATAAGCTACAACTTTTATATGTTCATTTGAGTTTGTCTTATTTGATCAAGAGATGCTACATGCAGCAAATCTTATTTCAATAACATGATTCAGCTTCTCTGCTGAAACTTGGCATCAGATTTTCAGAGATTTGAAACATAAAGTATAAATATGTATCATCTTGTATATATAATTTCTGCATTTTTTTTCATTATTAATGTGATTCCTAGAGAAAGGTACAAGCTACCCAGCTGCTAAGTCATTAATTAAGTCCTGCTATCTAATCAGAAGAAGTAGCTATGGGAATGGCAAAGCTATAAAGATGTACTCTGAAACATTCTGTGTTCCTAAACTTCAGCATTGTCACGAAATTCCTAATACAAGGACTCCTAAGGCAAATCATTACACCAGCAAGGTAATTCTGATCCAGCATCAGGGATTAGGATGGGATACAGGTCTGCTCACTCTTCTAGATGGGTGCTGTGAGCCTTATCCTAAGAGGAGATACAGGTTTGAACGGCCTGAGGGACCCCACAAATCCCCCAGCTCAGCCTTTAACATTTTCTCACCCCAACTGGGTACTTAAGAGCTGCCTCCCACACCTTTTGCTTCTAATGGAATGATTGTTCCAAGAGAATTATTGAAGATATTACATAAATACTGATGTTCCCAGCCAAGCAGGATTATGTCCTGTACATAAAATAACAAAACAGACTTAAGATGAGGAATGCTACCAAGTGACAGTATTTTCTGGTCTATTCAACTCCGAGATGTAATAGGAAATAATTTATCTTAACATTGTTGGACTCTGGGGTTTTTTTTTAAATCTCCTTGTAGCTAGGAGCTACATAAACAAAAGGGAATTATTTAGTAATTATTAGCACAACAAATTTTTAGCTATTAGAGACCCCTCCCTTATCTAATCAGAAAACAGTAGAGAAGAGCACAAATCCAGCAGGACAGACACACATTTTATAATTTGAGGTTTTAACAGGTAAATAGTAACTCATGCAAACTCATTTCATTACATGGAAAAATAAATATTTAACCAAAGTTTTTACTTTGCTCAGGTTCCTGAAGATAAGCCTATTTAGTCTGTTCACTCTACTCAGCCACTGAAGAACAGTCTCTTTGCAAGCTCCATATTAAACTGCAGCCTTATTTACATTTTACAACACTTCTTACAAATTAGATCACACAGTGGATGCTCGGCTCAGTCAAATATTTTTCGAGCACCTAGAAGGCAGTCATCAACAGATGTTTTGCTCAGTCAAACTCTTATCTCATGGTTCAATGTTCATGAAGCTTTTCATGAAGGATTTCTTATTAGAATGGATATTTGTATGCATGACATGTCCTGTAATCATAAGTGCAGTAAAGCATGTGTGAGCAAACTAATTTGTGGGCAGCAACTACTTGTTACTTCTGAGACTTTAATTAGGCAACAAAAATGACATGTCAGGATTTGAGTTGCTAACAGCATAGACAATCATGAATAGGAAGTCAGAAAATTTGGCAGTAGCTAAGTTAACCTTGACTGATACACTTATGCAAATTATGATGGTTATAAATAAACAACAGAAAAAATACATCTAAAATTTAATTGCTTAGGGCAGTTTACATAAATATAAATCAATATCAACCAAGAACATATTAATAAAATAAAGCCATGACAAAGAAAAAAGTTCTTTTGTTATGCAACAAAAGTGTTTAACTAAATACACAAACTTTTATTTATAGGAGACAGAAATATCAACTCATTTCACAGGGTGATACTTGGACCATCAGAAGATGTTAATCTGATATCAAAGTGACATCTTTCTCCTAATGAACTTTACAAAGCAAGTATCACACCAGGAAAGTGTGTATCATTTCATGCCAAGACAACCCTAATCTGCTATGTCCCATCTTGTAAATTGTGGAAATTATTCTGTAGGTGCTGCATGAGAGAATTCAAACCAATTCAAACCTATCTGTGGATAGAGGCAGAATTATTGCAAGTATCAACATATTTTATACATACAGTCCTAAAGTCTTTTACCTGCTGTAGTCTCCACAGGATCTTAAAAAAATTCCACCTGCTTTGATCAGATTCAAAGGAGCCAATCATGTCTCCTTTGCAATACATTCCAGTTAAAGCAGCTCAATCTCTTACCAACAGGATGTTCTGTTTAAACTGATTAAAATCTGTAAGAAAATATCTTTAATTGGAAAGAAAGAAAATAAAGCAACTTCTGGAATACATTAATCATTATGATTTGGTACTACTGAATGAGTCCACAAAAACTTACCTTGTGCTTTAACTAAAGCTAAAGTTCCTCCTTCGAAACGGCAGTGGGGAGAATCACAGGCAGGCTTATAAGGATAGAAGGTGGCAACATGCCACTATTCTTTTGTTATCATTGGCAAGAACACAATCATGTGCCCTTTAATCTTTGTTATTCAGCCTGCTGCTCATATGGGTAACACAATCAACCACTTCTTTCAATCAAAGGAATAGGGACAGAATCGGCTGCACTGAGAGATGCCAGGACCAGACTAAACTTGTGAAATCCAAATACTAGATAACAATTTAGAGCGACGAAACACGCCTTTGTTTTGCTGCTAGTTTACAAAATATCCATAGTGTGGCACAAATTAATTTCCTAGGTAATAATTTTAACTTATTCCTGTATTTTTTCATACATCACCAAATACAGTGTGCACTTACTTCATTATTTGTAGTAATAATATTACTACAAATAGCCATGCACTTGAAAAGTTTCATGCATTCACCCTTATGGATTTTTGTTTTGTAGTTTTCCTAGTGCTCAGTCCCATTTAAGCCTGTTGTCTAATCCTAAAGAACTAGAAACCCTGGTAAATTTAATTAAATATTTTAAGTTTCCTTCTCTGATTTTTACCTCATCTGAGATTTTTTAAAAATAGTAACCTCTGAGCAATTGATAAGTGCCAATGTAAACTCTTGTTGACTTTTAAAAGGCAGCTAGAAATAGTTTCAGGCAATGGACAGGCCTCACTGATTCTGTGCTTCTACTCGCTCATTTTAAAGGATGATGATATGATATAATATGATATGATATGATACGATATATATGATATTAATACTTATATTTATTATATATTATATTATGAAAAGAGCATTAGGGTTGGATTCAGGGGAAGGACTTCAGAGCAGCAGGTCACCCTTAATTAGGGCAGAGCTCATACCTCAATGCAGAGTGCAGCAAGAGCTGCCTGGCTTTAGAGCAGTGAACAGCTATCCTAAAAAAAAAAGCTGCATATTTTAAACCCTGCTTTTTGTGCATGAAATCCCATGCATACACATGGGATTCACAGTCCAGACCTTTATAGCAACAGTATAGTTTTTCCAACAGTGTGTGTCTCTATGTATGAATCTTTCAGATGGAGCCTTTGAGATGTAGAAGGCCCATGGTTTTTGTTTTTTTCCCTTGTGTGCCTGAGATCAGAGATGCTTTGGCATGATAGTGCCCAGCAGTTAAGCACCTTAATCAACTGGAACTACTCAGGGTGCCAGAGGTGAGATGGGAGCTGTGCAGTGGATGGGAATAAGTAACTCTCACAGGAGGGAAAAGACGGTCATATAAAACGGCACACAGAGAGATGTCTTCCACACTGCAGATTAGGCAGCTATGGCCACCAAGGACCTAGAAAATCTTACTCTTCTTACAGAGTCGGCAGCTAATTAGACAGGAAACTTGTTTCTTTCATAGGGACTTAACCATCAGTACAGTTTCCTTTAGATAGTTCTTTGATTAAAAAACTATAAAGGTGCCTCCAAACCCCCGGATTACTGAGTTGTCATCTTCTCTACCTTTCCCACTTTTGGCTGCAATATATCCTGGTTTCAAGAAGAATGGAGGCACCACTCCCCAGACAAACTAAGACACTTGGATAGGGGTGAAGGTGTCCTCATGAAAGGACCTATGTGCAAACAAATCACCTCAGGCCGGACAAGATAGGAGCTCAGGTTTCCCGTTTCTTTTGTATGTGTTGCAGTAATGAGCCTTTAGTGAAAAAAAACGCACTGTTGTGCCCATGTGGTTTTTGAGAATGAAAACACTGACCTTTGTGCATGCCTCAGTACAATTTGCATGGATTATGTTTGACTAAAATGCTTGAATGCTTCGGTTTCCCTAAGGGACCTAGGTAGAGTTTAGTGACCTCACAGTCTAGAATCTCAATTAGATAGGGAGCTAAAGACAGAGACGTCATATAAGTTCTGAGTAGCACATTTTTTTAAGAGTTTTTGTATCACCAAATTTCACTCAGTTCTTCTTAAGAGCTGGGCAAATCTTGTAACAATACAGTCTCAATTGTCCATGGCACTGATTATGACTTACAAGTATTATTTCTACACACATAACAGTTATGTTTATATTTAGAATATGTTTAGAATCTTTTCCTTGTAAGGAAACAAAACTTATTCTCTCTTCAGATCTTTCAAAAAATGTAGTGGCAAAGAGTTGATACAGAACAAAACAAACAACAACAACAAAAAGCTGTCAATGGACCATCATTTTCTTAATGTCATATTCTAAAAATCAGAAAAGTCACTGATCTGTCAAATGTTAAGCTTGTGTTTCAGAGACTTCACTAACTAAAGTAGTCTGTAGATAATTTTTCAGTTTTTGCATTTTATTTTACTAGTTTTAACTTCACAGGCAAATGTCAACACAAAACAATATTAGTAACTATATACAGAAGTTAGCTGTAAAAAGAATATCAAAATTGAAACACTACCATGTTGTGCATATGATCCTAATTATGATGTCATTATTTCAGGAAAGGTCTTGCTCATTAAAAAATCTGCCATTGGAATTTAGTTAAAACATGTTTACAAAGAAAATCAATGAAACAAAACAGACTTCACAGATACCATTCAGTCCTGGTTACAAATGCATATAGTTTATACAATCACAATTCAGTCTTGTTCCATTTGGATTAACTGTGAATATGAAATGTTCATTATTTGAATATGCCAATTTTGATTGTTCTTGATAATAGATCTTTTAAAGCCTCAATAACAGCTAATACTTCACTAAGTCCTTGTCTAGGCTATATCTTGTTTGAACATCCTCGCTGTCTGCTATGCCTCCCAACAACTAAGACAGTGAAAACATTTCTGAAGATGGTTCAGCACCATTTCCAGAGCCTTGTATGAAGATTTATAATCAAGACAAGTTATGTAAATACAATCTCTGTTCTAAGAAAATGCTAATACTTCATACTTGCCTTAAAACAATTTAAATAATTTGTGTGCAGTTCACCTTCATCTTATTGTCATTGTATACAGAGCTAATCATGCTCATACTAAATATTTTTTACTCCTAAGGCTCTTGTGTGGCTCACAGTGGAGGAAACTAATTTTTCTAGGAAGAACTTGTACTAGAATATTAACACAAGGAGTAAAAATGCTTATGGTAGCAAAGGCCTGACATTTCAATACTTTCATAAGAGCAGACTTTTAATTCCAGAAATAGATAAAAATCTAGCTTAATTCTAAGTCTGTTGGTCTGAGATCATAGGCAGTCTGTCTCCTGTGAAAGCCTATCTATGGAGCAAACCCACTTTCATTCCTCTAATGACAGCTGGGTAACTTCACAGTTCCCTCATACCCTCTCACTAGTCTTACATATTTATGTGTTATGAACCTAATGCTGAAGCATTCAAATTCAAACTTTTCTAAAATGCTTCTATTACTACTCTGTCTAGTTTAATTTAAGAATGACAACTACAGGGCAATAGCTCTCAAACTGTAGGCATTTTTACAGATGATCATCTTAAATTTCATTAATTTGCTTAATTTTGCTGTGTAGCTGTTTCTAGATTTCAATCAGTTCAGATATTTAGAGATACTCAACTTCTCAATTTTAAATGCTGCATATGCCAAATAGATGAAAATGTAAGTACATATATGTCTAGAAATTGTACAAACTTATAGAGTATATGAATAATTACTTAGATATGCAGATATTTATCTCTTTGTTTGTTTATACAAATACATTTTTAGGGCCAGGGTCTGGAACTTTATAGAGGCCCCTGGACTGACCTCAAGCAACTGCCTTTTCCTTTCCTATGTCCCAAGAAATGATCAGTTAAGCCTAATTCATTCTACATGTTTGACAAGGAGTGGCCCCACTGTCCTGGAGACAGGAAGCAATATTCACAGCAGTACTTCACAAGTATCATCAGTTAAGTAGCCTGAGGTTCAAGCAAATACAGTAGCCACTATGTAAAAATATATAGGGCATTGAATTTAGGACACGAGCTACCTTTCTTGGTTGGTGAAGAAGGGCCATCCAAGAATAAAAGATTTAGCCTCATTTCGCTTCATCTTTTTTAGAAAACAGATAAACAAAGCATATGATACTGTGATAGACACCAGAATACAACAGCAGAAATGGACCATCCACTGCTAAATGATGAATAGCATAGGAACAGGGACAGGGACAGGGACAGGAACAGGAAAGTCGAGGGGAAGGGGAAGGGGA
>VXBR01000358.1:582736-601079 GCA_013400215.1 Cisticola juncidis
AAGGGAAGGGAAGGGAAGGGAAGGGAAGGGAAGGGAAGGGAAGGGAACATCTGACAAAAGGCCTGGGCGCAAGGAGATATTCTCCAGCCATGAATATTATCCATTTAACACTATTGCCTTAAACATGAATTAACATATAAAATATTATTTTAAGTTACACTTGGTTTCTAATCAGCAAATCAGTTATTTCATAGGAAAGTAGGGCTAGATCAGCCATCTCCATGTTATATTTCTTCACTTGATTTTTTTTTCTATCAATATGTAAAGCCTTTCATTCTTCATTATATGACTCAAACATAACTATTTCAGTCTGACTGACTCCTGTCATTCAGTATCATTTTGAGCCACCCTTAGTGCTCATAGACAAATACATATTGCTTAAAGATGTAGAAAACACTCTGTCTGTCTTTGAAACAAGACATTAGGAGTGGCTCTGTGTCCAGCCTCCAATAGGTTTTTGTGCAGCCCTTCTCAGTTCATCCCTACAGTTTGACAGTCAGCCATTGAAACCATTCTCCTGAGCTTTATTTTTGCACCTAGTTGAGCAGCGTTACAGAAGGACTATTTTGATCCCTAGCTCCTGCATGAAACTGTCATGTGAAATGGTGCCTGAAGCCTTTTAGTGGTCAAAATAAATCATATCTTCTCCTTCTTTACCTGTCAGCCTATTACCTTGTCAAAAAGACAAATAATGTGGTTTGACATGATCTGTAATGGACAAATTGATGAGAGTTCTTACCTTACATCTTTCTTTCAATAATTTACTTGTTATTATGCTCTTACATGAAATTCAGCAGTTTAGTTGTATATAGTATCTTAGTTTACTTTCCCCCCTAGTTTTCAAGGATTAGCACTATTTTTGCATTCTTACAGTCTTTTGGAACTTCATCCATTCTGCATGAGTTCTCAGGTATAAATACTAATGGCCCTGAGATGGTCTCATTCCGTTTGCTGAATCTCCTGCTGGAAATTTTAGTTCGCTGAACAGATTTGAAAACAACTCATGAGTCTCTTCCCTCTTTTTTTACTTATAGTACAGTGGCTCTTACCTCTATTTCCATGTGTCTTAATTGTGCTAACCAACTAGGTATTTTACTGAAGAATGAAAAGAAAAAAAACCCAGACATTAAACACTCAGAATTCTCAGGGTATTCCACTACTGGATATCCTATCCCTTTATGTAGAGATCTTTCTCTACTCTTCTAAATACCAGTATGCTTACAGACTACTTTTGGCCTCCTGATGACTGCATGTCATTTTATACTTTTTTGATTCTGTCTCTACAATTTCATGTTGTTCATTTATACTCACCCTTAATAAATTCTGAGAAATCCCTTCTGGTATGCTAGGTTGCTGAAGAGTTCATATCCCAGCTAAATTCACTGTGTAGCATACTTTCTAACCTTTCTTTGTACTGAGTTCTGTATTTGTGACCCGTAAATGGCTTTTAAGAATCTATCAGACTTTGTGGTCTTTATTCCTGTAACTTCACTTCCCCCAGCTTATCTATCACTTTTCTGAGTTCGTGAAAGTCTGCTTTCCTGACAAAAATCATATTAGTCTCTTTTTCCATCTTAAAAGAACTTAAAAATTAATATTTTCACATTAACCCTTATCTATCTACTTTCGCTTTCTCAGTAAGGTCTTCCCAACTGGCCGTAACCAAGTTCAAACAAGTCTTGCTGTCCATCACCTCACTTTAACCTGTCTGTTCTATCTCTTTGCAAACTGATGGCTGAAGAGCTGAAAGTTCTTCACTGGCAAAAACAAAGCAACTTTCCTGTTTTTAGTTGGTAGTTCCGCTTTAAAAAGCACAATATCCAACACTTACTTATATTCTGCTGGAGACTTTGAACACAATAGTAAATAACCCTTAGCCATTGGCCCCTGAATATGTTGGGTTGGGTGGGGACAGGTTTCTTTTCTTCACAGTAGCATGGGGCTGTGGTTTGGATTTTTGATGGCAATAGTGTTGATGACACGGAGATGTTTTATTCACTGCTGAGCTGTGCTTACACTGGGTCAGGGTCTTTTCTGTTTTTCACCACCACCACCAGCTAGGAGGCTGAAGCTGCACAGGTCTTGGAAGGGGACACACCTGGGACAGCTGACCAAAGCCATATCCCACAACATGTGGCATCATGTTAGTATATAAGGCCAGGGGAAGAAGGAGGAAGAGGGGCATGTTCTGTAAATATTTCCAGATCACAGAATATTCTGAGTTGGTAGGGAACCCACAAGGGTCATTGAGTCCAACGTTTCAGTGAATGGCCCATACAGGGATCAAGCCCCCAACCTTGGTGTACTTAGTACCGTGTTCTCACCAGCTGAGCTCATCTCAGGTCACATGTTCAGACTGATGGCATTTATCTTCCCAAGTCACTGCTACGTGTGCTGGGGTCCTGCTCTCCTGGGGGTGGTTGAACACCTGCCTGCCCATGGGAAGGGGTGTATGACTTCTTTGTTTTGCTTTGCTTGCCTATGCCATTTCTGCTTTCTCTAAAACTGTCTTTATTCCAACCCATGAGTCTTCTCACTTTTATCTTCCAATTCTCTTCAACATCCCACCAGAAGAAAGTGAATGAGTGATCATGTGTGACTTGGCTGCAAGCTGGGATTACACCATGACACCAATTAAGTTCAACATATTCTATGAGCATTTTGAGGGCTTGAATACCTTTACATGTATTTTCTATATTAAAGGCAATATCTTCTCTTTTTTTTTCCATTCAAAATCAAACCTTACTTTCAATATTATCAGTATTCTAAATCTGTGAAATAATTTTCTGTAATGAAAGTTAAATTATTATTTCATTTGTGTACTAAGACATCAAGACCATCATTTGCAATACTTATCTAAATCTATTCTACTGTGTTACATGAAACATCTAAAATGTTTGAAATACAGTTTTGTCCTTTGTATCACCATTATGGCACAGTAACTTCCTCTTTTCTATTTTAAGCCTTTAAAACTAACCCAGAAACTTATGCTGCCATCATTTGCTAATCTAAGTTAAAAGTTTTTCATAGCTTTGAGATTGTACCATCATCTTTGGTATGGCCTCAGTGAAAACTCCAGTGGAAGAAATGAACCTCACCTCTGTTCAGTTGTCCCCCTAAGAACATCACCCATGGGCAATGAAAATAAAGTCATCCTGCCTACAAGTCTGCAGTTACACATTTGTATTCAATTTATCTGTACCCATTTACCTGTTACCAATAGCTATGGGCACTAAAGGGAATCCCAGCTGAGCTCTCGTTTTTACTCCAGGAGCTACGTAGCCACTTACCTGCCTCACTCCTGGCAGCATCCATACAGCCTATGACTTGGTCTTATAAAGCTATCAATGGCAGAACTTTGGGTAAATAAATTCATCTTCCCACCATTATTATTCTGTGGTTCACATTGTCTTCTCCCTTGTCCCTTGAAAAAGCACTATTTCTTACTTAATTTAAAATATGTTACCCACCTGACTGCTCCATCCCACTCCTAATGACATTTATTCTCTTCATTTAATCTGATGCACGTATATGTACTCCATGTCCCAAGGGGGATCTCACTTCCCTGTTCTGTTATGATTGTACCAACTCTTAGTAGATGATTTATTCGAGAACTTTAACCTCAAGACCGTACCTCTTTTTTCTCACTGGTCAAAGCTATTCCTTGATTTTTTGTAACCTTTTTCCTCCGAATTACTGGAGCAACACTCAGGCTCATTCAGATTTTTACCTGATGTTCATCAGTCTGATCTCTTTTAAATTCTCTATTTTTAGAGTATTATTTCATTGTCATTTCTAAACTCTCAAAAAGCTGTCAGGATGACCACATAAATTCTTGGTCCAAAGACGTATATGATTAGACTTCTACATTATGTATGTCCAAAGGGATATGGCATAAGTATATAGGGCATTTTCCTTTCCAAATGCATTTCTAACAGGCTGTATCCATTCATGTAATGCTAATAGAAATGAATGAAAAAAACCCATATTTAAACAAATTATCATTTCTCAATTATAAGACTGGAAACGTGCCTTTATAGAGTCTATTTGGCCAACTCCTTTCATTAGCTTACTCTGTTAGCAATTCAAACTCTGTGAATGCCTTTTTCCTGCTGTATTTTTAGAACAGATCACTTTTCTCTTGGGCAGAATCATTCCTGATATTTTCACAAATTCAAGTCAATCTCAGCAATTATTTTTCTCTATTTCACAATTATTTTACTTGGGTTTGTAGCTCTTACTCTGTCATCCGGGTACATGTTCCCAAAGCTGTTGAGGCCAATATCAGTCTCCAATAGCAGGTCAGTGGCCTTATTGCAATATTTTCCTTGTCTCTCTGCAGCTGCAATATATTGTCATCTGCAGTTTTATTGGGGAAGAGAGCAAAGAGATAAAACAGAAATGGTTCTAGGGAAGGTACAAAAAGAAAACTAGATAGAAAATCAAGAATGGATTTGAGAAATATAAAATATTCAGGAGACAGATTTCTTTTCTCACATGCATCAGCTCATATTGAATATATCCACAATAAGACTCCTACACAGTCAGAGCTTCTAAACTGTATACAGATTAAAAATATTGACACCAAGAAGCAGTCAGATAGTTCTTGATAATTTGTTAAGAAACGTTAAAGAAAGGGAAATTAGGAAAAATATTAGGCAGAGATAGAAATAAAGGAAGTGAATAATTTAAAATCTAGTAACTTCTGTATATTTACCTTTTATATTGTTCCCTGGGAGATGACAGTAAACTGTCCCCTGCCTCAAGCCTCTGTCAAAGATCATGCAAACTCAAAACTTGCCTATATAATATTTTGTGTTAAGGAAAAAGCCCACCAAGTGGTAATTAATTGAGCATATCTCAATTTGCAAAAATTATTAAGAAGAGCAGTTGAAACTGAAGAGTAGCAATGACAGTGAATATCATGATAAAAACCTCCTTGGTAGCAAATGTATCTTGTCCTATTAATTTCATGTTATTGTATGTGTAAATAAAATGAGCAATCACATATGTAAACAAAATGTGGTCAAATGAAATCTATTTCAAAATATTCTCCCAAGAGAGCCAACTATAAGCTCCTTCACTTAACACACTAAAATGCTGCAACATAAAAGAAAAAGAAAAGTTCTAACAGGCACCAAATTATACTAGATGATTCACCATGAAAGGTCTTTTCCATATCTGATTTCTCTGAGTCAAGGATCTATAAAATCATCAATTTTCAGGGGCTGTCACCTCTATTTCCTCACTAGTAATTTCTGTTATCATTGGAAAACAAAGTCACCAATAAAGACACCAGTGGCAAGTTGCTAGCTATCTGTACTTACAATACAGATCTTTTATTCAAGTGCTGCTATGACTTATTACATTTCCCAAAAAAACCCACTGGTTTGCATACAATTTTATCCAAGTAGAAATATGTTGTGATGCTTGTTCATGGAAATAAAAATAGAATTGAAAGTTGATACACTTTTATTCCTTTATGTTCTCATCCTAATCTAGTACAAGAGAAGAGACCAATTCTATCATATGATGCAAGATGATGCAAAATCAAATGTCTTCTGCATTGTTAAAATAAAATCAGGACTATGTTAACTATCAATAGTTCAATCTGTCCTGCTCTCTTGAATGAGCTGCTTAGCTGCATGTACAGTAAATGAGAATTAGAAATTAAAAAAAAAAAAAAAAAAAGAAAAAAATTGAAAACATTGAATCAAGGTGTTTTATTATTAATTTTAAAATAAATCAGATCTTTGAAACTGTAAAATACAGATATCTGAGTCTTACTTATGATAACATTATGAACTAATTACACTCAGAACACGGGTAAATAAGTGAAATTAAGTATGAACACTTATTTTATTCCAGTATTTGTTAACTTGTAATTTTTATCGTGCACAAATTTTGTTGCAGCTCACTTGTAATGTGAGAAAGTAAGAAGAATTAAACAAGACTGATAAAAACATTAGCAATAGAAATTAAAAACTAATTTCCACATTAAAGTTTTAAAATATAGGCTAATAATAAATCATCCTTTTAGGTGGTATTCCAATCAAAACTAACACCTTGTAGAATACCTGTTACCATAAACTACAATTAAAAACACAATTAAAAACTAAGTACTAAAAAGGGGAAAGTTTTGGGTTTTACATCATATTAAAGTTATGTAAGCTTTCTCATTATTCTCACCCATGCAAACTCTTTCAAGCAGGTCAGTTTTGCCTGGCTTCATAAACTTCAAATTAATTTCATATCTCTGAAATACATAAAATATTCAAGTCTCTAAGTACCTCTTTAGGCATTTGTGCTGGTTTTGTCTGGGGTAGGGTTAACCTTCTTCACAGTGTTTGGTATGAGTCTCTGGTTTGGATTTGTGCTGAACACAGGGTTGATAATATAGAGCTGGTTTTGTTGTTGTGAGTGGGGCTTGCACAGAGCCAAGGCCTTTTCTGCTTTTTATACTGACACTGGTGAGGGAGCTGGGGGTGCATGGAGGCTGGGAGGAGACACAGCCAGGACAGGTGACCCCAAATGACCAAAGGGATATTCCAGACCTTATGACATCATGTTCAATATATAAAGGCAAAGGGGGAAAGGAGGAGGGAAAGGGGACATGTTTAGAGTCATAGTGTTTGTTTCCTCATGTCGACCTGACATGGGAAGGAGCCCTGCCCTCCTGAAGGTGGATGAAAACCCCCCTGTCTGTGGGAAGCAGTGAACTGATTTCTGCATTTGCTTTGCTTGCATGTAAGGCTTTTGCTTTCCCTATTAAACAGTCTTTATCCCAACCCATGAGTCTTCTCACTTTTGCCCTTCCCATTCTCTCCTCAGTCCTTCTGGCGGGGGAGTGAGCAAGTGGCTGCATGGGGCTTGGCTGCTGGCTCAGCTTGAGCTATGACAGAAGAATGAAAATGTACCAAAATACTTTGAAGAGTGATGTACAGTATTTTGTTTCTTTATTGAAATTGCTGTTCTCTAGTTCCCACAGCTACACTATTTTTCCTTGTTGCTCTAAGCATTTTTTTAGTATATACTACTGACTTAAAGAAAGAGAAATGTGTATTTCACCCTCTGTTTTGATTCAAACTTGTGCCTTTTTGTACTTCCACTTTTCCCTACCAGTGCTACCTGACCACACCCATTCATTGCTATGCTCAGATAGGAGTTTTATTCAGTACTTTCCCAGTGTCCCAGGTCGCCTACAGTATTGTTTCTATTTTCAATTCTAGGAACTGATTTTGCACACATCAAGGTCATTAGAAGTTTGGGATCAAAATGAATAACAATGAAGTCAGGACTTTACATGGAAAACTGGGTTACAGGCTTGCATTAAAAATCCAAATAACACTAAAATGTGCTCTTAATAACTCATTTGGAGTTGATGGTTGCCAGGAAGACATATATGGTCAAAAATAGACTCTGAATGGTAAAAGAAGATGTGTCAGAAAGAGTTATGGAGAGAAAAAATATTCAAAATGCAAGGAAGAAAAGGAAAAAAAGAAAGTAAATAGATCTGCAGGAAGGAGAAGGGATCCAATCCATTCTATTAAATGAGTTGATGCTAAAATTAGCAAGATGTTTTATTTGTAAGCAGCACATTTTTAATTTTTATATCATATGGTTTAATGAAAATGTAAGAATCCTAAGACAGTGGCCTTAATCAGTTTTGACTGATGAAGGAATTTTGAGAAAGACGATTATTTTGTTCCTTGCTGTTCTTTATAAAGTCTAAAATACTGATGTTGTCTGTACAAAAATATTCTGATTTGATCAAGTTAAGAACTTAGTATCACTGAACTGAATACTGACTTTTAAACATATTGCATAATGAAGACGAATTTTCTTATCATAAAGAACTACAATTTCCTGTATTTTCTTTTCTGTGGTAATGCATATTATTTAGCTCTTTGTGATCTATGAAGAACTTAGAGAGAAACTTTTATTTAGGAAAGAATATTGACCTTAGTGTTGCCAAGGCAGCCAAGTTAGCTGTAATGAATGTAATGCTCACATCTAGTGAAAAATGGAGAAATATTTTTCCAAATGAAAAGACTTAATTTGGCCAATACATGAGCTGTACAGCCAAAGAAAAAGAACATTTTTCAACACCTGGGTTAGGAAAATGTTTGAATAAGTCTTTGCTAGTGCTCTTTGGTGTTAATCAGTTGCTATGAATACTTGTTTGATAACAATGCTATAAAAGCTTGCTGACTGTCATACGCAATCCTACAGAAAAAAAAATCCAATTGCTTAAGAAGATACCACCTTCAGCTGTTAGCTTAAGGTTATATGAAAAAACACTTGAATTCTAGTTTACTTGAGCTAGCCTACCTTAGTTCCCTTTGAGAAACCTTGGGAGAATACACTGCTGCTGTTAGGAATCAGTACTAACTTTCCAAACTGCTCTAATTCAATTCACAGTAGGTTCTGTCACAGTCAATTCACATACTTCCTCTTCAGTCTGAATAATGGAATAAAATAATGTTTTCTCTTTAAGCAGCACCATCTCCCAGTTCAGGTGGTTTAGAGGTTTAGAGGTGCATAAACACCTAGAACTGGCCCAAACCTACTTAGCCCACATAAGAAGTTTAGTCACTGAAGTACCAGTCGCTGCCTTCCAGGTCCTAACCAGATTACTAACCAGAAAGTTCAAAATTGCTCTTTTATTTATTTCTCAGCAGCATAATAAATCTTGAATTATTTTCTACCAAGTAAATAATGGAGCTTTGAAAGAAATGCCTTTTGCCACCATCCTGCTCACATCCCCACAGTGAGGTCACCCCTCGGAAATAGGAGCTCTTGGCTTGAATCAGTGAGTCAGTGATCATGAAATCTGAGACAGCAGTAAAGATAGTGAAATCTGATGATGATTCTTTAAGACATACATGCCTGAAACTTTTGCTCAGAAGTGATAAAACTAGCATCTAAATGACTCACCTTCTTTTCTGGTGGGAGATATTTTTGTACATACATATAAACTTATATTTGCAATATAACATCTTTATGCATTTCTCAGGGAGGAGATTTTTTTCTTTAAGTAGAAAACAGAAGAAATAAAAATGCAATGTACCATGAATATCATGTTTTTCTCTTTATGGCAGTACATTATTTGTACTAGAAGGCCTTTGCAGTAAGATTCAAGCCCATTTCTGATCTCAACTTTCTTTAAGGTAAATGAGTCGCTCATTGTCCACTGAAAATTCATTTTATCTTTTATGTCTCAACTAGCTTGTTTTTCAGCTAACAACAGTGATTTCTTTTACTAATTCTTTAGCAGTTCACTTCCATATGTCTCTAAAGAAGCTTTGTTTTGCTATAAGGTCAGTCCTTGTTATCACTTCCAGGTAAGGTAAGAGGTCTTTTTTGATGAGTGCAGCCATTCACAGTACACAGCTCCTTCTATTTCAAAACAAGTGACTAATGAACAATCCTTTGACATCATTATTTTTGCCCCTAAATGTTATGCTTGATAATATACTTTTGCAGCCTCATTGACAACTGGAGGATCATCCCACCTCTTCCTTTCAACACCTTATGTTTTATATTTTCAAGTAGTTTATTTACTTTCAGTTTTTCCAGCAGATATTTTAATCTCGTTCAAGTTCCATCAGCATCCCGAACTAGAATATGACTGCAGATCCAGGCTGTTCCCAGAAAAGCGTGTCAGGAATCTGGATTAACACTTGCACCATGAGAACTTGTATAAATTGTCTTCTGCACTCATCCTTCTTTGATTAGCCTCTCAGATGTGACATGTATGGTCAAAACTATGATAAAATAGGATCATAAAATGCAACACCCCAAAAAAACCCCAACAAAACAAACAACAACTACAAAAACAAAACAAGCAAGCACAAACCAAAAACATATAAAGAAACAAAACCAAACCAACAAATAAACCAAGAATCCCCCTAGCAACTTGAAAGCAAGAACATGAATGGCTGTGGGCTGTAGAAACTGTGCAAATGTGACAACAAAAGGGACAAAGCTGGTACTCTGGCATTTGGTTTTCATTTTGGTGGCCATTACAAAACAAATATATATATTTTACCACATATAAAAAGACATTAATTAATCTAGGAAGATAAATCCATCCAATTCTAATTTTCCTGTTCCAGATGACCTTGTCTATAATCCCAAATTATGGCTTAAAATATGAAAAAGTAAAATAATTCAGCCTAAATGTCTATTTAACTAAAATTGACTTACTTGATTGCTAGAAGAAAATAGATACTATGGAATATCCTGAGTTAGAAGGGATCTCCAGGAGTTATTGATTCCAGCTCCTGGCCTTGCACAGCACACTGTGACATAGGCAGTCTTTTTTATGGAATTCAACACTGTGCACTTGTAGCATGAGAAGACATTTCTATGCAGCCTGTGAAGGCACCAGGGCTTCAGAGAAGGGCAGTACTCAGGTACATTTCTAAATGCTTCTACTGTAGCAGCATGCATCATGAAGTCAGATATTATTGGAACAGAACTTCAGGTTCCTATTCTGAAGCTCCAAATTCCTTCCTTTCCGAGCACATGATGTCCAGGTCAGCAGTCCAAATTTCTTGTACAGTGCTCATAGGCACAGATGCCTAAAAGCATATAAGACCTCTAACTCTAAACAATTAAGATGTTTATTGCCTCAGCCTCTGCCTGAATTTCCTTTCAAAACCTCTAGAATCTTAACACTGTAGGCTGTTTTTTGAACTTCTCCTATTACAGTAATTAGGGTTTTTTTCCATTTTCTTCTTCAGGAACAATGCCAAAATTTTTACTTTTCTGGGAAACCACTTGTCTAACGAAAGGCATATTTTGATTTATATCCTAAATTTTGTATTTTGTGCTCTAGAATAACCCTGGGTGAGCAGGGAGCTTGGACCAAATGACCCACTATGGTCCCTTCCAACCTGACCCATTCTGTGGTTCTGTGATTTTTAATTTATACCTTATATGTCTATGCTGATAATTAATAGGCATAATCCATTTTTATGCTCTCATGGATTATAGAAACTACATTAAATCTTGGAAGCTTGCAGAAGTTAGCAGTTCTGTCTCCTCTTACTGCCAGATCTGCTCATCCCAGGAATCAATAAAGGTTTGAAGAATGTATTTACCCCACACACACTCACACACGTGAAAGTTTATGAATGAGAAGCAGCTGTAATTTAAAACTGTGCCTGCAGACAGATGTCATGAATTATTTTTAGTAGTTACAATAACATCTTGGGCAGAAGCCTAAAAAGCACTTGCATATATACTTGTACATATAAATCCAAATCTGAGATTCTCTTAATCTTTCCTCAGTTTCTGCATAACTGTTTAAACTCTGCAAGTTTCTCACATATTCTGAATTTAAATGCATGCCTAAAAGAGTGTAAGACTCTTAAAAAGCCAAGTGATTTAGCCTAAGCCTGCCTATGACCAGCAATCAAGCTGTTCTCTCCCTTTGTCAATGACAGGCTCAAAATGCAGGTGTGGCAATTCCTGTCTTTTGAAATAGGTCAGTGGAAGTGTCAGGCTATCTCATGTTATATCAGGGAATAGCTAAATGGTAAAAAATACCTGCCCAATGATAAATGATGGGATCAGGTTCATGACAAAATGGAATGACATTTCCTGTAAGACAACATAATGGTTATATGGTTTGCCCAGGAAGAAACTCAATTACCTTTTTATGGTGCAATAAACTTTGAAGTTCTTGCTGCAATAGCTGACACGTCTTAGGGAAATGAGATGGAAAGCATCTGCTCCCAAAACAGGCCATCCGCTGTTCAGGCTGACTCTCTAGAGATACAGATTTGAATCCCTCAGAGAGAGGGTGGTATTCAAGCCAACCAGCTGCCTCTTCCCAAATGCTCCAGGGTGGGAGGGTAACATCACATAGCACACTCTGACAACACAGTAACGAGAGGCATCACTAACAACTCTCTGTCTCATTAAGATCCTTCGATCACATTTTGAGACGGGATTAATTCTTCTCACATGTGTTAGGCTTGCTCCATTCAATTGTAATTGATTAGGCCAAC
The DNA here is from genome assembly GCA_013400215.1 of Cisticola juncidis. Classification (NCBI taxonomy): domain Eukaryota; kingdom Metazoa; phylum Chordata; class Aves; order Passeriformes; family Cisticolidae; genus Cisticola; species Cisticola juncidis. Next base: position 594,757 of record VXBR01000358.1, read on the forward strand.
GGGGACATTAAACATAAACTTGCCTGATAGACAAAGATGATATTCAACCTGCTCAAGTCTGTTTCTATAATGGAGATGTTCTACATTTAAAATAAGTTTGAGGGCTTCTATTACTTTAACAGAGAGATAATTGGCCCAGTCATGGACTCGAGAAAGCTGTTGATGTCATCCCACACTTCATCATCTGAACACATCTCCAGCTCTGGATAACTATCAGTCATATTTAGCTCCACATAAACTATAATTAGATCTGAAACACATAGTTCACACACAGAAAATACCCCTAAAATTGATAGGTTGTATCCTATCTTAGTTGTATAAAAGATAGGATGAAAAAGAGTCAGGATTCTCTTTTACAACTGGACTTGCTTGGGAATAAGTTCAACATTATCATCTGAAAAATATCCTCGGGGATAGAAGCCAGGGAGTCAATCGTATCTACTGAGCAGACTCACAGCGTGTAGATCCTGGAAAAGAGAACATTTAATTGCATAGAACTGTATGAGTTATGAGCCTGACCCCATACATTTGTTTAATGATTACCTACATGGCTTGGAGAGTGGTCCCAAATTAAAGGTCAGCCTTGGATACCTGACGCTGAACTTAACTCTGGAGTCAGATAAGCCCAGAGCTATTCACTGGCTTTACATCAATGCTTTCCAGCTCTCACTTTCTGTCTGTGAGAAAAAGGTTTTCAAGCTTTCCACAAGATTACTGACAACCCTTTAAAGACTTGAAAAACCAGCCAGTGAGTCATGTTTGCTGGGATGCTAATTAGTACTGATAATTAGTGCTTTATATTGTCTTTTATCTTCAAAGCACTTAAGGAATGCTGACTTGGCATTAATTCCCACAGTGTCTTGTCTAACCTTGCTGAGTATATAAACAATTGAACAGCTGATTCAAAACAAAACAAAAAAAAAAAGAGAAAAATAAAAAGAGAGAGAGAACACCTTAATACCTTTTAGTGTGTTCTGTTATATTTACATAAGCACACAACTTTGCAATAGGTCCCTACTATGGGCAGAAGTTGACCATATCAAAAGTTCAGACAAGGCTGAATAAATTCCTTAAACTTAAAAAGGGATTTATCTGTCATGTATATATTTATGTTTATTCATTTAACAGTGTGCATCCACACACTGGTTTTTGTGACTCCAGTTCTTAGGTGCCTGAATACTCTAGAGCTCCAGACAAAGCTTTATTCCTTCTCTTATTTGCAGGCATAAATTTTAATATTTATCAAGGAACCAAACATCTAGATGCTACAAAACACAATTTATGTTTTGTAGGGCTAGCTTTAAATGATTCATAGGAATGAAGTTCTATAAAATACCTTAAAGATCTTTCTTGTGCTCCTAGGCAGGATCAGATGTTATTTTTTTAACCAAAAATGTACTGACCAATTTGTCTCTCTAGAAGTGTTAACAGCAGAGTGAACAGAATGGAAGAGTATATAGGGTTGGTTGTTCAGAGGAACTTCCAAGGATGGAAATTACATTTCTTGACAATCTATTCAAGTGCCTAACAATTTTTACCCTGGAATTTTGTTCTTCATATTCAGTTAAAATTTTCTTTACTGCAACCTGTTGCCATTATTACCTCTTTTTTTTTTTTGGTGTTCACTTTGTACAAGAGTCTGGCTTTACCAGGGACTTTTGGGTCACTGAAGACAGAAATTTAACCCCCTTTTAACTTTCTCTTCAGATCAAGCAAATGCAGTTCACTCCATCTCATACAGTATGTGTTCCAGTCACTCTATCCTTTTACTGACACTTTGCTGGACTAACTTTAGTAGTGGGGCATGCAAAGCTGAACACAATATAGCTGATGTAGTCTTCAAAATGCCAGGTAAAGGGGAATATATATTTTCTTTGAAAGCTTTGACCTGCTACCTACACTCTAATCTGGTGATTCACATTCAATTTTTTTGGCCACCAACACCCCAGGTTCTTTTCCTGTATTACTGCTACCTCAGCAGCGTGTATTGCTGCTTGCATTTGTTCTGTCTCAGATGCAGGACTTTGCATTTGCTTTTGCTAAACTCCATGAGGTTTGTCTCATGAAAGTATTAAGTAGAATATCCCAATACTGCCTCCTGATTGTGCTAGTTTTGGCTGGGGTGATCTTCCTTGTTGCAGCCAATTTGGGTTTATGTTTTGGATTCTGATGGGAACAGTGTTGATAACACAGGGATGTTTCAGTTATTGCTGAGCAGGGCTTACAGAGTCTCAAGGTTTTTTCTGCTCCTCACCCTGGGCCACCAGAGAGGAGGCTGGGGGTGCACAAGGAGTTGGGAGAGGACAGCTGGGATAGCTGACCCCACCTGACCAAAGGGATGCCCCACACCATAGGGTGTCATGCTTAGCATATAGAGCTGGGGAAGGAGAAGGAAGGGGAGGATGCTTGCCATAATTGTGTTTGTCTTCCCAAGTCACCATAATGCATATTGGGTCCCTGCTTTCCTGCAGGATGGCTGAATGCCTGCCTGCCCACAGGAGGTGGTGAATGAATTCCTTGTTGTGCTTTGCTTGTATGTTCAGTTTTTTCCTTTGCCTATTTAACTGCCTTTATCTCAATCCATGAGTTTTCTCACTTTTACCTTTCCAGCTCTCTCCAGAATCCCAGCACAGGGGGAGTGAGCGAGCAGCTGTGTGGCACTGAGCTGCCAGCTGGGGTTAAATCAGAATACTGAGGAATATCACTGCCAATTAGACTTCAGTTTGTTGACCACTACCACAAAGCCTGGAGTTTCAGACAGTTTTTCATCCAGTTAGTGTTCCACCCAGTCTGTGTCTCCTCTTCTAGGTTACATGTTTGTTATGGGAGATTATTGTCAAAGGCCTTGCTTATTCCAAGGCAAATGACATACACCACTCCCTCCAGCCCGTACAAAGAATCACTAGCATCTAAAAAGGCTATCAGTCAAGCATACCTTGGCCTTGGTAAGTCCATGTTGCCTGTTCCCAAACACATTCTTGTCTTTCACAAGACTTGAAAATATTTTTTGTGGAGTCTTTTCTGCATAATCCTCTGAGAGAGTGAAGGAAGACTGAGTGACTTATTGTTCACTTTATCATTCTTCCTGCCCTTTTTGAAAAGCATGTAACATCCGCTTTTTCCCAGTCCTCAGGGACCTCCTTCAATTACCATGATCATTCAATGATAACCAACAGTGGTCTCTCAGTGGTATCTGTGCTCTTCCATCTTTCCTCAGAGCTAAACTTTTGTAACCATCTTATAATTTGATTTTCTCTGAACACTTTCCAGTTCATCTAAGTTTTAGAAGAACACAGTGACCAACACAGGACATGGTGTTCCTACTATTACATACATTACACTTTAAAATGAAAACCATCATTGCATTGTAGACAAATGCGCTATTTTTTATTCATGATAGATCTCACACTAAGTGGAAAGCACTGAAGTCCAGTAAGGCAAAACAAAGACATTTTTGATTCATAATAAAAAGTTCACCTTACCATGCCTTTCTCTCAGGAGAGATTCAGGTTTCTAATATATTGAGTTCAGTGAGATTTCATGATTTATAGCATCCATCATGATCAGCATGACAAGATTCAGTGTCCTTGACCAAGAATTTTGTGACACAGAATTACTAGAGATGAGCTAATAAAAATAATTCACTTGTTATATTAGACTGATTATATATGTCTGCCCTACCATAAAATGTGGAAATATTCTATTTCTTCCTAAAACTAGGTCACAAAAGTATTTCAGTAGCTGTTTCAGTTAGTTTTTCATCTAATGTTAAATACTTATTCTGAACTCCAGTGTCTACGTTTATTAAATGCAAATCTTAAATGTTCAGTGCAATACAAAATGAAGGAAGGAATTTATAATCCTTACTCTGCAGTTGACTACTTCAGATGTTCATTCGACCATCTAATTAAAACAGCACTTCAATTTCTCACAGAAACATATTATCAGTTACAGAATACCTGGAAATAATTTGACTTGATGTTTATACAAGACAGCTAAATAAGCAGGCTGTCACAGTCTTCAGGAAGGAAACATGAAATACTACCTGATCCAGCCTTTCATGGAAAGGGAGCCTAGATGATACTGTCTGGAGTCCTGTCACATTGCATCTTGAAAAAAACCTATGATAAAGACTGTACTGCATCCCTGCAGAGATGGTTCCAGTGACTGATTGATCTCATCGGAAAAATTTCTTCCTTATGTCAAGATGGAACCTCTCCTGGTATATCTTGTACCCATAGCCCCTGGTCTTCTCCATGTGGCTCCCAGTGAAAAGAGAGGCTGTGTCTGCTTTGTAGCCACTCTATAGTACTGGAATACCATGATGACATCCCTCCTATGTCTTTTCTCCAGGCTGAAAAGACCTAATTCCTTCAATCTTTCCCAACAGGACAGGATTTCAGCTTTCTGATCACTTTTCTGGCCCTTCCTTGGACCCTCTCAAGTCTGTCTGCATCTTTCTTGTCTGCATCTTTCTTGAATAGGGAGTACCAGATCTGGACACATTACTCTGAGTGTGGCCTCATAGATGCTGAATACAGTGGGTGACCACATCTTTATCTCTGCTAGTAAAGCCCTCATGGATGCAGTCCAGGACTTGATTTGCCTTTGTTGCTGCTGCTCGACTCGTGTTCATACTGCTGTCCATCAGGACCCAGGTCTCTCACAGAAATGTTGCTCCCAGCCACACAGATCCCAGCCTGCAACGGGTTTTTTGGTGATGCCATCCCAAGTACAGGACCATGCACTTGCCTTTGTTAGACTTCATACAGTTCTTGCTGGCCCACTCTTCCTGCTTGTCTCTGTCTCTGACAATGGGCTCTCCCTTCTGACAAGTCCACCTCACCATCCAGTCTGACATCACCGGCAAACTTGCTGAGTGTGTTTTCAATCCTTCCATCCAGATAATTTATGAAGATGTTTGCCAGCCAGGAGCAGTATTGATCCCTAAGGGACCCTGTTGGTAACAGACTGCTAGCCTGGGTAAAAAGCATTGATCATCACCCTCTGAGTGCAGTCTGTCAGCCACTTTGCTACACATCTCACAGATCACACATCCAATCTGTATCTTGCCAGTTTGCCTAGGAGAAATCTATGGGAAACAGTGTCAAATGCTTTGCTGAAGTCCAGGCAAACAACACCCAGTGCACTTCCCATACTGACAGAAGATGTTATGTTGTTGTAGAAGGTGTTCATGTTAATCTGGCCTGGTTCACCTTTGGTAAATCTGTGCTGATTTTTCCCAATCACTTGGTTCATTTGGACGATAGTAGTTTCTGGGAGGACTAATTCCATTATTTTCTCAAAAACTTAAGTAAGATTAATGAGCATGTAGTTTCCTAGATCTTCAATTTGGCCCTTCTTATAGATGGGTTTGACAGTGCATTTTAAAATGCTTACATTAAAATTGAACTTATACCGACAAATAAAAAAGGCTGATTTCTCTTACATCTGCTAATATTATTGATTCTTCCATGATTATGGCTACTGCTAAGTAGTTTTTCATTGAATTCTTCTCTGCTTCAAATATTAAATTTGGGGAATTAGGTTTTGACTGCACTTAGAAATTGTTTCATGAGTATTTATGAAGAAATATCAGGGCTTTGAAAGTTATTAGAAAGTATAATCTACACTGTGTTTTAATGAAGTCATGTAAAATTCAGATATTAATACTTTCATGTTTATTTCTAAATAATTAATTTCTAAATGTACTATCAGATGAAAACCAAAATGATATTCAGATAGATCATCATTTTCAATAAAATTATCCTTAGATTTTTTTTAAGATGTAGAAGCAAACTCTACAGTGTTTTATTCGTCCAACCTTCTCTCATACAGTTTCTACGGAAATCAAATGAGAAATATTTTGAATCATATTTTACATTATATTGAAATAGACTGATATAAGATTACCATTTTTCATCTATTCTCCTATTTGCAGGTGAGAGAAACTTGATATAGGGCTGCCATCTGAAGGATTTTCTGCATTTTTAAAATATCCTGTGTCTATATCCTCCATATCATATAAAAGCCCATCTAGAACTTTCAAAATGGTCTAAATAGTGAATTAAAGTCAAACTTTAATTCTAAACAGTATTTCCAATTATACACTACCATATTTTATCTGTCTTTGATAACATCAAGAAGACCACTAGTATCACTTTACAAGGAATATCTTTCACTATTCAACAAAAAACAAATTGTCAAATTGTTTCACATAAGACTGGAAAGGTAGATCAGTTTTTGAGGCAATTTAAAAAGACTTAAATAGTTAAGTTTTCAAAAACTTTGCTTTTTCTCCTTCCCTTCCCTTCCCTTCCCTT
>VXBR01000358.1:605372-622865 GCA_013400215.1 Cisticola juncidis
TTTTTTTTTTTTTTGTGGAGAAGGTGCTTTCTCACAGCTTGTTTCTAGATAGTGGCTGAATGTCTGTTCTTCCGAAGCAAACACTTCCCTAGACTCTGTAACAGGATAGGCAACTGGCAGATGTATGTACAAACACAGCAAATTAAAATTACACTGAAACCTATATTCACCTAGGCTCATTTCACCTTGAAAACATTCTGGTTTGCATTTGATTTATTCTCAGGGTAATGTAAAAATTTAATTACATTTATTCTGAAAAGCAAATAAATAATGAGACATAATTGAACTACCCCATGAAATTTATACCATCATATTCACTAGTTTTAAATCTAATGCAATTTTTAGCATAACAATCTCTTCCCAGTCACCTTTTAAGAGCAAAAGCTGAAATTTTTCTACAGCTAAGGGATGTCATTTTTGCAAGACAAAAATGTAGTAGGCATAATAGAACATGATTTCTACCTGACAGCTCTCTCAGGAAACAAAGTTGTACAGAAATGTAAAAAAATATGACCTGTTCTTAAAAAAAAAAAAGTGACAACAGTTGTTTATTTGTCTTTCTTGGAGGTATTACCCAGGAATCCAGTCATGAGGAAGATACACTCAGCAGCAGTGAATTAATGAATCCCAAAGGGAAGTGGGAAAAGGACTAAATCTAAAGAACCTACCATCCTGAAAAATTGTCCTAAATAAGTTTATCTCCTAATGAAAAAAGGAAACTTGTAGGAAATTTCTAATGTCCTTTTTATTATAGGACAAACTTTATTTTTTTAAAATAATACAACCTATTAACTTATAAAGATATCAAAATGTTATTTAATTTCTGGAATTTAGACCAAATCATGAGTACAGAGTCAATGTCTGACTACAGAAAGAAAAGTTACCTACCATGCTTCAACCCATACTCTTCACATACCGTCTAAATTAAATACCTGAGTTTAGGTTCAGGTTCTGAGCAGAGCTGAGGCTGAACTAAACCACAATGACTGGATTGGAAAGGTGTTACTTTCACAGACATTGACATCAGCCTCCCTGTTGTTTCCCATTTAGGTTCTTATGAAGAAATAGCTATTTGCCTCCAGCTGGCTTCCAGATATCTGGTGTTACTTCTGCCTTCCAAGTGGGGCACACAGAATAAGCACATTGCAAAACAACACTATTTTTAGTAGTTTTCTGTAGTCTCTTTGCTCTTAACATTACATGTAGAGTCCAAAGCACTCCTTGCCCTCCTGTTTGAAATGCCCATATAGTCTGGTATCTCTCTCTCACTGAATGTGCAGTTGTACACCCAATACTTGGTATGCTTAGGAACCTTCCTAATACTGCCTATTAATCTGGTTATTAATGTCCTAATTGCACTTGTTAATTTCAGGAAAGGGAGTGGTTATTTTGGACAAGAGTTTACATCTTCAGTAAAATATTTTACCAATATTTTTTCACTTAATATCTAAACACTCCTTCAGCAGTATTCTCCCATGGGAACAGCCTCTAATTCACAAATAGATCAGGTGCCCTTCTCCATTAACCTTCTGGGATAACTTGCTGTTCCTATCTCTGCAGCAACTGCCTGTAAGACAAACTCCTTTGGAAAGCTCCATGTAGCTGTGGACAGAACAGTTTTTCAAAGGTTTCTAAAGCTCTAATGCAGTCTTCATTCTTTATTACTTTCCTGAAACCATCAAGGTCAGACAAAGAAGCAACAAGTGTGTAGGTAATATTAATTCTTTTACTAAGACATTAGTTTTCAAGTCTTTCAGCAGGATGGATGTCCCTTAAGACACGGATAGATTAAAAAAGTCCAGAGAGATAGTTTGAACTTTATCCCTGAGCTTAACTCCATACTGTTTGTCTGGGTTAAAGAGCAATGCAGATAATTGCCAAGCCAGGAAGGAGTTGACTCGCAGCAGTTGCAAGATGCTTGGCTTGCACTGAGCTTCCTGACTCAGCAGGCAATGTAGACATAGCACACACATCCACAGGACCAAATTCAACCTTAGGTTCTGTGGGTATACAGAGTGAGAAGTGAGTGGTTCCCTCTTCTTTGCATTCCTGGACAATTGTTGCATAATTTGGCCTGTGGTAAAACCATCAGATTGACATTTTCAGCCCACTAAATGGAAAAAAAATCTTGAATAAACTGCTTTTGGACTACTAAATCCCATCATGAGCAGTGCTGAGGTAACTAGTTCCACACAGACCCAGCAGTCTCAGAAACTATGTTAAACTTGCCTGGGACTAGACAAAGGGATTCCTCAGACTGGACTATCATGAGATCATTAGTATACAATTTGTCTAACTTTTCAGTTTTTAACTGACCCAAATCCATTGAAGCAGTCTGTTCTGTATCTTCATTGGCAAATTGCAGTTTTCTCTCAACTAAGGAACAACGTGCACAGGATAAGGTTCATAGATCCAGCCAAGATCCAGCCACAATATTAAGTCCTCTTATCTCACAGTCTTCCATCATCTTTCGGATAAGAGTTGCAGCAACAATCACCTGAAGCCTAGTTATCTCAATGCCACTCAGCATACTTCAGTTTCCCTATCTCTGATGTATGCTGAGTGATCTGTTGGCTGTGGAAAGAGTTTCCAGATATTACTTATGACAGAATTCTGCCATGTCATGTCCACTGACTCGAGATCCTTCTGGAACATGTTCATTTCAGTGGTCAAGAAGCGTCTGATACGGTGGCCTCTACAAATGCACTGAAGCTGCAGGTCTCTCACAGTACTTGTGTCATACCTGCAGGTCCTCTGTAGGATATCAGAGATATCCTGAATTTTCTAGGACATCTCAAGAGATGCTCATCAGTTATGTTTGGGCAAAAACTCTGCCCTTCTGCCACGAGACCATTCACTCCTAGCAAAGTGTCAGTTGTGTCACTACTTCTGCAACAGAAGGGATTGTGTCCAGTCAGATCTTGAGCTAGTAGCACCTCCGGTTTTCACTTAAAACATTTAAATTAATATTAAAGCTGAAATACAACAAAATCCTGGAGAATATGTTATGAATAGGATACAGGAGAGTATGAGGAGCCAAAAACATTCATGGTTTTATGATTTTGCTGTTTCCTCTCACACACAGCGGGGCATGGTTAGACAAGCTCATCCTCTCCCCTCCAAATGGAACAGTCACAGAGAATGGTGCTGAGGAGAATCTGCTCCTTACATCTCTGTATGGGACTACAGAGTCCAGACCACAAGACTTTTTAGTGACATAGATGAGCAATTTTATATTAAGTGATATATACAAAAGGATAGATAGATTAGATATAGATATAGATATAGATATAGATATAGATATAGATATAGATATAGATATAGATATAGATATAGATGATATAGATGATATAGATGATATAGATGATATAGATGATATAGATGATATAGATGATATAGATGATATAGATGATATAGATGATATAGATGATATAGATGATATAGATGATATAGATGATATAGATGATATAGATGATATAGATGATATAGATGATATAGATGATATAGATGATATAGATGATATAGATGATATAGATGATATAGATGATATAGATGATATAGATGATATAGATGATATAGATGATATAGATGATATAGATGATATAGATGATATAGATGATATAGATGATATAGATGATATAGATGATATAGATGATATAGATGATATAGATGATATAGATGATATAGATGATATAGATGATATAGATGATATAGATGATATAGATGATATAGATGATATAGATGATATAGATGATATAGATGATATAGATGATATAGATGATATAGATGATATAGATGATATAGATGATATAGATGATATAGATGATATAGATGATATAGATGATATAGATGATATAGATGATATAGATGATATAGATGATATAGGTGATATAGATGATGATATAGGTAAAGTCTGAGAAGCCGGATCAAGTTGCAAGAAGTGCAACTTCTTGTGTGTTTAAGCTGGAATTCTTCATGTATATCACTGGTTTTGAAGACCAGATTCATCATGCAGATTTCCTCATCAACTCGAACTCTGACTGGAAAGAGAAGTCTTCTGTCATGGGAAATATGCTAGCAAGACTTTTGTGATACTAATTGAAAGGCCTCTCTTATCAGACAAAGATTTTATCTTGCTAGTGTTGAAACCAAGCTAAGGCCTTGCAGCTTGAAAGACACCATAAAAGTCTATGAATTTTTTATATCTATTACCAGGCTTGCAATTTATGTCATCATGGCTTCTGTTTAAAGTCATGGAAGAAGAGAGAAGACTCAAGTACTCTTCAAAGCACCTCCAGATGGCAAAGGCTAGCCTAACTTGCAGCTGAGTCACCCAGTGAAAACTAAGTGTCAAGGCAATTACATTCTCAATACCAGTCATTTGCCTAAAATTAGTTTGGAAAAATTTTGACTCCAAAATGTTTCAACAGACTGGCTGGTTAAACTTCTGCTAACTCTCACAGAATGAACTGCAATCTGCAGAGCAGAAAGCAGAGTTGGGAAAAGCAGAAATACTTCTATTTCTTCCACATAGGCAAACCAAATAATCAGATGAAGCACAGTTTCAAGTTTGGCAGTCCTAAGTGTTTTCCATTCTTGTTATCACCATCAATCATAAAAGGAGTACCTTAATTAGGATGTCAACTTTTTTAAAAAACATAATTGCTTTCAGTTTTGCCCAAGGAAGATGAGTTAATCACATTTGCAACTGTATTTCTTTGGTTAATTTTATGAGACTGACTGGCTGCTCTCTCTTTAATTTGCTAGTATTCTTAACATTTTACTGATCCATTTCTCTGTCCTTAATCATTATTTCTTATGGCGTGTCCTTGGTTCTTGTTATTGCCTGATAAATTGCAAGGCATGTTTTCATAGTTTCTAAAAATATCCTGTGTGTCATAATTTGTGAGCACTGTCTGTGCAGTTGATACTCAAATAAGTCATCTCCTGTTCCCTATGCTTTTGTAAACAAGAAGAAGAAAGGGGTGAAGGTTTGCTCTCTATCTGATATGAAGCTGGAATGCAGCTGGAGTTTGTAGCTGGATCCAGCCATTGGGGCATGCCCCCATGTTCCACAGTTTAGGGTCCCCTATGTGCTATTGATATAGCAGAAAAGAAGTCAAATAAGAATATAAAGAGTAGAAATTTGTTTTTCTGATGAGGCTACCTTCCCATAGTGTAATGATAGCTGATCACTCCTTTCCAGGACCAGTCCTGGGAAAAGCTCTAAAATTTTGGCTGTCAGTTCAGACATTGATTAGCTACCACTCAGTCAAAACTTGTTTCTTTGCTGCATTCATTCTGGACCACTCACTTCAGGATTCTTAGAGGATGTTATAGGTTTCATTCAGTAAAAATCAAAAAGGAATCTTAAATTAATTTAACTACTAGAATTAAAGTTCCAGCCTGATTGCTTGTTTACTTCTAAAATGCCCTAGCAGAAAGCACAGCTTCATGTTAATAAATTATGAAGAAACATGTTTCTTAAGAGAAATATATTTCTCTCCTCTTCATACCTTTTAGACCTCCAAAACTATCAAACACTAACTTGGCAAATCGAAAACATTAGATTATCTGCTATTAGCTACACTCATTTGAACTGAATTTGTATTAGCTTTTATTACCAAGTCATCATAGCTAAGTTAGTAATGTAACTTAACTTTGAACTTGGCTGCTTTCAAATACAAAGAGTAAGCATCCAAGACATTCCAACTTCACAAAGATATAGCTTTCATTTTCTTGCTATACATTGAGAAAGATTTTTAAATAACAACTAGTGTCCTTCTGCTAGAGAACTTTTATTTATCAGCATGCCCATAATTCAGTTAATTTTATTCAAATAAAGCAAAGTTCTTAAATTTTCACTCATTTCACTTCTGCAAATCCAGATAGCCTTGGCAGCTTCATCATAAATTTTATACAGAAATGTTGCTAATTAATAAAATTAATTCAGAAGGCCTTGAATTTTAACATGTATTCCTACTCTGTTCTTAAATATTAGGGAAAATTTGACTCTATGAGAGGACTCACATTATCTATTTATATATCTAAAAATTGCATGGGACTAAATGGCCAACAGCCTCCTTAAACATGAAAGCCAATGTTCGGATTCAGGCAACAATAAATTAAATATCAGCTTTTCTATTTTTCTCAGAACACAGCAGAAGTAAAACTCCAGAAATTTTTGAGGTAAAAAAGATTTAGTGAAAACAAAATTAGAAATTTTAGAAGCAAAGAAAACTCATTGCAGAACTTCCTAACACTGGGACAAGTTAAGGGATCAGCTGACACAGCATTTTAAAGCACCAGTTAAAAGCAGTTCCTATACAAAACAAAACAAACCCCCAAAAAACCCAAGAACCACAAACCAAATCAGCAACAACAACAGCAACAGCAACAAAACAAAACAAAACCCAAATCATACCTTTTTTAAGTGCAATGGAAAAATTAACTAGAAGAGCTGCAGCCAGAAGCATTCCAACAATTGAGGTCTCAGGACTATGGTAGGATATAACTTTAGCTAAAAGTGACTTGCTGTGGAAAACAAAATGACAGTAGCTGATTTGCAATACCCTTGAACTCTGAAAAACAACTTTTTCTATTGTTCAGGTCAAGGAATGAGATTAGTAAGGCTTCTGGAAGACCTTTGGTAAAAAAAAAAGAGTAGAGGGGCTAAAGAGATTGAATCAATTTTGAATTTACTTGCTGTTACAACAGAACAGAGCTATAGTCAAAGGTAAATTGCATTCAATGATAACCTGTAATCAAAGTAAATTGCCTTCTAACACGTTTTAGAAAGACTTGCACCATGAGGCACATCTGCTTTCTTATTTTGCTGCTTTACATCAAGATGAGTAAAGGAACTGGAAAACACATCATAACTACCTGATTAAGAGATGTCTAAAGGTTTTATGTGCTATTTATCTGTTTCAGGCTCTAACTAAAATATGTTGGGCACATCTGGAGGGCCATTCTTTCCACCACAAAAACAAGCAGGATTAAGTGCTATTTGGAGATACTCACGTCTTTTCACTTACCATGCAAAGAGCTTGTCTAGTGTAGGCAACACAGCTAATATATACATAGGTATTTAAAATTAGGGAATCCTGCCTGAAGGATATTGATTATTAGCTGCTTGTGATAGACTGAGATATGCACTTTGTTAGATTTTAAGCCAGACTGGTCTGAGACACCTAATCTTTAGATAACTGTTATTAAGTAAAGCAAGTCTTCCCTTTTTATGGCAAACATGACTACTCTAAAGAAGGGGTCATAGGTCATCATTCCAAGGTGTGACTGTTGTGAGAAGAAAATAATTGGAACCGTCATCAAAATGTAACTAACTAAATCTATATTACACTTGCTTTAAAATCATCATTCAAACAGCTGTTTTGAATGGAGTGAGGTGTTAAGAAGGTTGTCAGGTTGTCCTGAATTCAACAGTTATACATAGTGCTTCCAGATTATTTCTGAACACTACACTGCAAGCAGTCCTAGTCTCACAACACCTGTAAAGTGACTCTGGAAGAAAGTGGTGGGGAGAGCACACCTGTATGTGACTACTTATTTTACATGTTGCTCCAAATGCCTGTACCGATATGGATTTATACAAATATAGGATTCATAAAGCTGATGATTCATTTCTGGGTAAAACCTCACTGAATATCATTCTTGTATTTCTGTCCCTTTGGTGTTTTTATTTTTTAAGTGTTTTAAGGTTTTTAAGTGTTACACTAGTTTTAAAAAAGGAGACAATTCAAAATTCAAAATTAAACAAATCAGCTAAGATTCCACCTGCTCTAGCAGCACCCAGTAGTCAGTCGATCATAGAATAAGAAGTTCTAATAGTCATTCTAGTTTTTTGCTCTGTAGACTATAAAAATGTAAGATGTGTAAACAAATACAGATGTAAGAGATACGTTACCTAAAGTCTACTTAAAAGTCTACTATAAGTCAACTTAAAAAGCACAGCTGCTCCTTTCCTGATGTCTAAAGAATTTATAAGACAGAATATTAGCCTGGCATTAAATTATTACAACAAGAACACAATTTGGTGAACACTCTTTCCACAAAATATTTTATTCCTACTGCACCATCACAACAGGTGTTATAATGTAGTTCACACTGTTGCTACTTTGCAAGTTGCTTTTTTTAAAACCTTAAATTTTGTGACCCCATAGATGCCCATGTCAATGCTTGCTGATGAATCATTTGTTTCTAAATACTTCTTTAATGTCTTAATGAAACAAACAAAATATATACATGAATAGTGGTTTTGTTATGCTGATAAATAAACAATAAGAACCTGCATTTTTTCACTGGTTCTTGGGGCACGGACTGGGATAGGGTCAGGTGCTATCCTTGTTCCAGCTATGCACCTTTTATTGCAACCTTAATGGTGCTTCTATCCAAGCTTTCTAATGGCAATTTAAATTCATGTAGTACCTCTACTCAGTGCAAGGGCAGGAGGAAAAGGTATCACTCAAAAATATGACGTAACAAGACAGAATAACTTCTCTTTCTCACTTCTCCATTCTGTAATCGAGGATTACATTTAATCCATTTTGATAACATTGTGCTTTGATTTACAAACTTAGGAAATTAGCCCCCTTCGCTTTGAGAAATAGTAGCACACAGCTGTGAATGTGCTAAGATATATGATTCCCAGCTTAAGGCAGTCCCATCTCAAAGGCAGTCCAGGCTGAGAAAAAACAATGTTATTGGGGATGAGAAGACGAAGGAAAGAAAGGTGAGAGGTGGGGTGGTAACTGAGGGCTACCATGAGGATTTTGTCTGCTTGGCAACTGAATGAACAAAAAAGAAGTTTTTTTGACTTTGTAAAATAAAGCCTGGCTGTTTAATAGCAGAAGTGGTACAGAGCTGGAAACTGTCACAGCTATGCTACTTTTGTGGTCTTGTTTCTCGTAAAAAAAAAAAAAAGAAAAAAAAGAAAAAAATGTATCAGAGGTAATAATTTTTTTCCTTAATTGATATTGAAAAAGCATATGCTACCTTTGAATATTAAGTAACTTGATTGTAAAAATTAAAAAATTATGTAGCTTTGTGTTTTTTGTGGTTTTTTTGATATTTGTTTTTTCTTGTACAAGACTAATCTTTCAGTTACTCTGTCTTGTAGGAGGAATTGGAAACTGGTCAGTTACAGAAGCAGAAGATAGAAGAAAATTCAGTTAATATGGATAAAGCACATGTACTGATATATCCCAAAAAGTATTTGTTTATCATCTAATTAATAACCTATTTATGTTCTATATGGTGTTGATGTTTGAGTTGAAATATTGTGTAGTACTAACCTAGAAACCTATACCTGTATTTCTGTCAAAGAGAGAAGGAAGATTTACATAATGAGACCTACTTTTGTGTAAGAGCATAACTAAAGCTATTTCATCTTTGACTGTCTAGCACTGCAGTCCTTTATGTTACCTTAAGGAGTGACATTAAAATAATTAAAGAGTAATTATTGCTGTCATTCTGTTGGTACCTCATAAGAGCACAAATTTAGTATTCTAGTTCTCTTCTTTTAAAAGATCTCTAAGTACCAGGACAGTTCTAGGAAGTAAAAAACAAAACAAAAAAAAACAAAACAAAAAAAACAAAACAAAACAAAACAAAACAAACAAAAAAAAACCAACAAAAAAAAACCCCAAACAAACAAAAAACCCCCACCTTTGAATCTGGAGTCAGAGATTTTAGACTTCTTGATGTGGCTCACATCTGTGATTAGTTTTAAAAAAACTTCATCCTGTGGATTTTCCTAACACCTGTCTTAAAGTGTAAATGGAATGAAAAGTGCCTGGCTGCTTCAAGGTAATGCAAGTACTTCAAGAAAGTAACTTTCTGTAAGTGTGTCAGTGGCATTGGAATAATAAGTGAGAAATGTTGATGGATGGAGACATTTTTCTGAGTCCACGTATATGTCATAGCTTAACCCCAGCTGGCAAATAAGTGCCACATAGCCACTCACTCACTTCCCTGCCCTGCCCTGCTAGGGAGGAGAAACAGGGAAAAAACATAAAACTCATGCATTGAGATAAGAACTGTTTGATAATTGAAAAATTTAAAACATAATAACAACAACAATAATAATAGTAGTAACAGTAATTGTAACAACAACAATAATAATAGTAATGAAAAAGAGACAGAGAGGAATAAATCCGAAGAAAAACAAGTGATGCGCAACAAAATTGCTCATCATCTGCTGACTGATGCTCAGCCCATCCTTGAGCAGTGATCAGCAGCTCCTGGCCAGCTCCCTCAGCTCATATACTGAGCATGCTATTCCGAGTATAGAATATCCCCTTGGACAGTTTGGGTCAGCTGTCCTGACTATGCTCCTCCCAGTTTCTTGTGCACCTGCTTGATGCCTTAGGTTTTAGCTTTTGTATTTTCAGTTTCTGTGCTACCTAGAGATGTAGTTCTGAGCCTCACATTAACTGCCAGTAAGCTCTCTTCACAAAGCAGATAGACAAAACAAATCCTTTTCCTAGTGGGGACCAAGGATGACTTTCAGCCCAGCAACATAAACAATGGTGGACTGAGAGGAGGAACAAGAAGGATGGAACCTTACAACCTGAAGCTGTAATTGGACAATTGAACCCCAATATGCAAATGGACCAAAACTTATAAAAATGTAATACCTTGTGACCAGTCAGCCATTTTGTGACCATCCTTGGTCCACCCAGGGTGCAGCCTTGGTCAGGTTCCTGTTGTGCCCAAGGTGGATCCTGGAGGCCTTTCAATAAATACCTACTTTATTTTCTAGCTCTGTCCAATCTCTGTTTCAGGTCAGCCTTCCAAGGCATCATGCTCATTGGCAAAACATGAGACACAGAAAGGTCCTTGACTTTGGGTAAACACCACTCAGCAACTCAAATATTAATGTGCTGTCAACGCTATTCTCATACTGAACTCAAAACAGCACTGTACTAGCTACCAAGAAGACAATTAACTCTATCCCAACTTAAATCAGGATAGTGTGCCACTATACTCTGGTATGTTTTTTTCTTGTTTGTCATAATTATGGTTACTGCAGTCCCATTTATTCCTTGGGGTTTTTATCCATTTGCAGGAATGTTAGGCTTTCCTTTGATGTGTTACCCCTCTTTTGGTAAATGTCTTGATTTTTCTATCTTTAGGAGGAAATGAGAGCAGGAGAGAGCAACATGTGAGGAAGCCATTTGAGGGAGATCCATTCCTAGCCTTATCAGGTCAGTCACAAGTGTCCAGGACAAAGACCAATTCTCAATGTTAGTAAAACTTGTTACTAAACTGTATGATAAACTTCAGTACATCAAAATCCATACCTTCAGATGCAGAGTATAGCACAGGAAACAGTAGAGATGTAGACTCTCCCACAAATAATGGCCAAATATGCTTTGCTCAAGTGCTTTGAAATCTAAAAAACTTAAAATGTAAGTAAAACAATAAACTCTGTGTTGGGTGCTTGCCTCTTGGTCTAACTGTTTAATATATGCTCCTAGAAATATTGGGATCAGTGCTTGTTCTCAGGACTAGTTGAAATGGAAAGTTTCTTTTGGCTGTCTTACTGATGCATATTTGTAAGAAAATTACCTGTTAAGTGACTAATGTAGTAGTCCTTAGTAATTATAAAATTACAGGAAAAATAAATCCCACAGGGAATATTGTGGCTAGTGCAGCAACAGGTATATGCACATATCTCAGAGTTCAGTAAATCCAATGTGATGATTCATGTGTAGAAAGTTTCTGGATGTTTGAACTTAAGAGCTGAGAAAGTTCACTGAGCTATTTATTTAATTGAACCCCTGGACTCTGCATTTAATAAACAACACAAAGCCTGAAAGGTATTAATGTAATTTACAGTTTTTCAAGAAAACTGTTTTAAGTGACTTATAGTTACTAAAAATATGTCCACGGAGTGAAGTTTTAAGCAGGTGCATCCTAGACCATGATTTTTTTTTCTGTGATCACAGCACCATCTCTTCAGTTTCTTAGCTAGACTTCCAAAGCTTTCACTGACAACGTGATTGTTCTAAATATATCCCTGGCATTCTGCTCTGAGTCTGGAATCTGAATTTAAAACTGACCTGCTTTATCCATTTGAGAACACTCAAAAAATATTTCAGTCTTGTGTTGAAATAAGGAAATAGGGAAAAATGGAAACATAATCTGATCCTGGTTTTGGTTCGGGGATACCCAAGATTATTGCTTGCAGATTAACATTTGAACTGCTAGGGTTTGTGTTGTTATTTTTTTCTCTAACAAGCTAATTTAGTTTTCAATAGGCTTTGTGTGTTCCCAGCCTTGTAAAGGACACGGGATTTATAGTTTCTCATGCACATTGCATAATTTCTGGTAGGAGACTGGTCTTCATCACCGAAATGGATTTTTCCAGTCCTGTGTTTCTATGGTAGGACTTTTCAATGGCTTTACATCCTAGTCTTCATTTCTTCATCCTATGTGACAATCCAATAAATATTATTCCATATATTATATTGAAGAGGACTTGAAATTTCCAAGTTGCAGACCAGTTTCAGCCCAGGGTCCAGTTTCAAAGCTTTCTGACATACATAGATTTGAATTTCTGTCAAGCCACACTAGCTCTTCCTTTTAACCTATATTTTCAAAGCAGTAATATATTGTAAAACACTGCTAATACGTATTTCTGTGGGGTTTTAATACTTTTTTGTTTGTTTGTTTGTTTTTCTTTTTGCCACTTCATTCACAGACTTCAGTACTGTTGGCTAAAATGTTCTGCATAGATTTTCTTGCTCTTCAGGGTCATTAAAAATTATGTCCTGGTAATATTTCTTCTACCGTGTTTTTCTTCATGTAGTACATAGAAACATACATACATGTCTTGTTTAGACATTTATATATATATGTGTGTGTGTGTGTGTGTGTATATATGTGTGTGTATATATATATATATATGTATATGTATATACATATATAAATATACAGACACATATGTAATAAAAAAATTTGAACTCCTGTGTAAGGGGAAATCTGGTGGACTACTGTTGAATAATAATTACTGAAATTTTGAAAGGAAAAATCACTCATTAATACTCTTTTACTTCAATGTGTACCTATTTTTATTTAATCTAATGCCAATTATATTACCATGGCAGAAGTAAGTTGTTGGGTTTTCTTTGTTGAGTTCCCCACCTAAAGGAAGTAATTACACTAACTGAAGAGCTTATATATTCATCAGCAATAAACTGTAAGCTTTTACTTTGCACAATTGTTTTGTTGTGCATACTAAATAAATTTTAAATAAAATATATAAAGGAAAAGACAATAGGGTTTTTCTAAGGTGGAACTAAATTCTAAACATTAGCACAATAAATAGTAAGACTAAAGTGGGTTGAAGGGTGCATAGAGGTACCTTTTGACTATCAAACTCTAGTGTTTGTGACAGCTGGCATAAAAAATGAAGTGGGTTTTATTTGTTTGATTGCTTTCCTTTAGCATGTCTCTATAATTTATAGTGGAAAAACTTGACTTGAAAAACGCCATGACAAAGCAAATAAATCTCGTGAGTTGCATTTTTAAAATTATTTTTATTTTTAAAATATGTCAAGTCTTTTTCCCTTCATTTGTTCTGTATACCAGAACTAAGCCTGGGTAAGCATAAGTTAGTGCCACTATTTGACCTGGAAAACAATTGGATAGGGAGGAATAAACACCTCCATTGTGGTGTGGAGAAGAAAGCTTTGTCTGCAACAGGGAGGCAGTAGAGTGCCTGTCCTGTGCTTTCTATCATTAAAGAGCTCTTTATAATAGAAAAGCATAGGACAAGAATTGTGCTGTGAAGTTTTGTGGGTTTGGTGCTTGTGTGTGTGTCCGTCCCCAAAAATAACGACGTCTCAAAATAAATGCTGACAACTTAAGTAAGATAGATTTCCATTACAGAGTAATAATGGCAAAATAGATGCCAGCTTTGCTGGAACTATGTGGTGAAAAATGGTTCTTTAACTAATCATGTTAACTGCCTCACATCTTGACAGTGACATAAGTTTAATGGCCAAAAGATTTTTTTTTTTTTTTTTGCTGTTATTACTGATTGAAGTCTTATTTCTGGAGCAAATGTGTTGGTAAGCGCTGGTTTGCTTCAGGCAAACAAAGAACTCTCACCTGACTGCAGTAAACTGCAAGTTTTACAGGAGAAGTAATGAATTCTATGGTTCATATTTTCCTGGCTTCGATGTGATATGTAAACTGTCCAGTTTACAAATTTTAAAGTTGTCTTACTCTAGATTCACTGATTGCTTGTGAAAAAAAATACTGTGTAGGTTTTTATAGTATTTTGAAAGCTTAAAAATAAAAGGCCTGGAAATATAATTGAATAGTGTAAGTGTTAGGTTATGAAATCCTGGAACTTTCTACTTTACATTCTCTCACACGGGATACGGGAATGACCTGGTGGATATTCTAGTTCTGCTGTGTTGAAACTCTCGTTTGTACAATGCTGATCCATGTGAGCTATGACAGTGAATAAGACAGACTTTCAGACTCTGATTCATGATGACACGTGAACAATTTGTTCTGCTAGAACTTATTTATAGAGGTGCCAAGAGAATGAACACAACTGTAAGCCCCACCTTAAAGTAAAAGGGAGAGGCCGATGGACAAAGCACTTCTTTCTGTGTCAGCAGGAAGATGTTTGCAAACAGAAAAGAGCTGAGTGCTGTTAGAAGTAAGACATACTCTGCACAAAGTAGCTTTGCTCAGTTGACTGAGTTTGTTGTACTGCTAGACCTCTGCAGCCACAGAAAGCAAAGGGCTTACCTGGTGCAAATAGTCCCCAAAACAAAAAACAAAACAAAACAAAACAAAACAAAAAAAAGAAACAAACAGAAAACACCAACAACAAACAAACAAGGAAATAGATTTGAACTGGTAATGATTTTATCCCAGAACTGCAGAGTATGCTTTACACTAACTACAGGAGTATAGTCAATATCAGATCTAGCATAAGGTCTAAGGTTGGACCAGATGAAATGTGTACTCTTGAATGTTCTACATGCTACTACATGGCACAGTAGTGATATTGTTGCTCAGAAGTGGTGTCAGAATATGAAGAAAGAGTACCACAGTCCAAATAAACAAATAAATAAAAGAAAAAGAAAAGGTGACTTCCTCGGAGGACAAAGCAACAAGTGAAAATACGGCTGTGAATGAAGACCAAACACCCAGCTCCCACTTGGTGCCTTTAGGAGCCTCACAAGTTGGACACTCCTTTGTATTTTGAGTGAAGAGAGGTTGGAGGTGGACTAGAGGTTGTTACAGTGTTATCCTGGCCTGGCATACCCAAGTTACCTGTCAAACTCCATTCCTCATCCTAGACTGAAACTTAGGGAGTGTGGACTCTGCACTAGGGGCACCTTGCAAGATTCACCCAAACTGAAAAACACTTGAGATGAAAACAGATGTGGAGTAGAAGTTGCAGTTTGCAAATAATGCTCACCCCACTGTGTGTGACTCTGTACAACACAAGCCCAGACAAATTCTAGAGTTTGCAGCTATATGCAAGAATTGCAATAAATTGCATCACTTTCACACAAGTTGGCCAGCACTTACTGCCCATGCAGTAAGATAGTTACAGGGGCAGCAGTACAAAATAATTTTGAGATGAGACAGACCATGTTATACCAGAACACAACCCTTTTGTCAGGCAGCGTGCGTTTGGTGAAGGAAAACTTACCATTTGGATAAAAGTAACAGCTTACAAGAAAAGAGAAATATGACCTAATAGGGGGTGGATTTGCTGGTTTTGCTTTTTTCATGTTTGCTTTTTTTCTGTTTGTGTTGGTTTATTTGGGGTGTATATGTTTTCTTGTTTATTTGTTTTTTGTTTCTTTGTTTTTATGGATCTTGCCTGTAGGAATGATTCTAGGTAA
Organism: Cisticola juncidis; assembly: GCA_013400215.1. Lineage (NCBI taxonomy): Eukaryota > Metazoa > Chordata > Aves > Passeriformes > Cisticolidae > Cisticola > Cisticola juncidis. The sequence continues at coordinate 621,275 of VXBR01000358.1, forward strand.
TTCCAAGAAGAGGAGCTAGAAAGACTTACCACTCTGATTCTCACAGGAAATGTGCTTTGGTGGTGGTCAACACCATAAGACGTGGTACTTTTCTCATGGCTCCTTTTAATCACTGCTAGATTATTATTTTATTTTTATTTTTTTTCCTCCCACCCACTACAGTATAACGATAATAATTGAAAGCTTTTTATGTAGTCAATGTTTTAAATATTTCTGGAATAGTCTCTAGTGGCCTCTAATAGCATCAGAAAGTAGCTTTTTCTCCAGTGGCAGCACTACTCTGCCTGTCTTTCTGCTACTTGAATAGTCACCTTAGTGACAACCTGTATGAATTTACTGGCTTCAACATCCTTAGTTCTCTGTTAAAAAAAAGTACTTGAAACTTAGCTTGAAAGATTAAGCGTTTGTGGGCAACACGAAAGCTTAAAAAAGATGGCAATTGCATAGTTCTCCTACATTTGCTATTATTTGATCTCAGGCACGTGATATGATTCTGGTTGTCCTGAGCAGGTCCACATGCTTGATGATCCTCGTGGGCCACATCCATTCCAGTATTCTGTGATTCTATGATCATGCAGAAATTGTTTGCAAAAATATTTGTCTGTATTTACAAGCAGGGAGTTCCAGGCTTTGTTTAGGGCATTTTTTAGAATGTACAATTAAAAATAAGAAAATATGACAGCACATGCCTTCTTTGGATGATAGCTTTCTGCAGACTGCGATCCAAACCACATTTGGCGTGAAGGCTTTTTAAATTTTTTTTATTTTTTTAACATATTCTGGCCTATACACTTGAATTTTTCAGTTGTATAAAGCGGTAGAAAGTGTGGCAAAACTGCAGGGCTACAACTCCAACAGATAAAAAGCAATAATGTAAGTGACCTGAAGATAAGAAAGTGCCTGCTGCCATGCCTCCCTTATCCTCCAAAAGCAGGTAAATTGTCCTGGAGATAGTGAAGGCAACTGAAGGAAAATATTGCCTAATGTGGCAACTCGATTTAGCGGACTCTGTCTCAAGTCAGGGAGGATATTGCCCGTGGGGGAAAAAAAAAAAAAAATCTTTCCTAGGTAGCATCACATAGCACAGAAACAAGGTGTGAGGCACTGGACACCTCAAAAAATACAATGGACAGACACTCTCTACAAATAACCTGAAAGGAGGTTACAGTCAGGGGGCGTTCAGCCTCTTCTCCCGGCGCCACGGACAGAACGACAGTCTTAAGTGTTGAACTGCGCCAGATTCGGTTTAGGTTGGACATTAGTAGAATTTGTTCACAGAAAGGATAAGTACACCTTGGAATGGACCGTCCGGGGAAGTGGTGGAGCTGCCGTCTCTAGAGGTGCGTAGGGAAAGACTGGACATGGTAATAAACGCCACGGTGTAATCGACAAGGGGATGCTTCGGTCATCGGTTGGACCGGACGACGTGTGAGGTCTTTCGCAACCCAAGGGCTCCTGTGACCCGCACCCTCGACAGGGCGCGGAAGAAGCTCCGTGCCTGTACGCGCCTGCAGGGCCCGCGCAGCCCGGGCGTTCCCGCGGGCGGGGCCGTGCCCTCAGCGGCGCGCGGAGCCCCGGTGCAGCGGCCGCG